>PVLD010011838.1:0-63352 GCA_004027595.1 Dinomys branickii
CACTTAATGCTAAGCAATAATCGATGACAGGATATTAGATTAATAGTGTATATCTGTATGTGTTAGCCTGAACACACACTTCGAAGATATCAATATGTAAAGCAGCAACAAGCGGTGTTTTTTTTCTGTTGTTGTTGTTGTTGCTGTTGTTGATGTATGCCTGTTTTCTTTCTTGTCTTTGGATTTTTGGTTCTTGTGTGTTTTTTTTTTTTTTTTTTTTGTTGAAAGGATCAACTGTCTGACTAAATTTGCATGTCTGTATATGGGTCCATACATCTACAATTCGAAGATATCAATGGATAAAGCAACAACAACTGTTGAGACCATATCACCTTGTCTATAGATTAGTTGTGATTGTACTATTTTCTATGATAATGGGTGTCTGTTTGTCAATATGTTCTTGTACTTTTATGTTTCTAAAATAAAAAAAAAAAATGGGGTTTCAAACCGAATGATAGGGATTAACAGTGGTTGTTACATTACGTTGTGGTTTTACAACTATGTTCTCAAGCTATTTTAATGTCCAGGATATAACCCATATGAGTGTTACAGGTGAACTTGTTTATGTTATTCTAATTATTTGTTATAAAGTCCAAAGCATAAAACACCATAAAATTGTGATATTGCTAAAATAATAAGAAATCTTAATTTAAATATTTTTCTCCTCTTTTAGTAGATGGGCATCACCTTTACAAAGACACAGGTTAACAGGTCACTAGATCTCTTCGGGACTTGCAGTAACTTAGTAAATTTAGTATGTACTTGAGATCACAAATATGACGAATTAAAGTTAAATTTAACAGAATAAAATTATCCTTTATTTACCTAAAACACAATTAATTTCTGCCCTACAATAATAAATAAGAGGAGTGGAGGATATAGCTCAGTGGAATAAGTGCTTGCCTGGCAAGTACAAGGTCCTTAGTTCAATTCCTGGTACTGCAAAATGATAATAATAATAATAAATAAGAAAAATCTACAAGATATTATCCTACTCCCCAGGAATTATCTAACAGAGGCAAGAAACAACAGATTTCATTTTTCCTAGAAAATAAATTTAGTTCTTTTCACACAATTAACAAAAAATAAAGAATTAGTCAAAATTAATAAAAACAGCCTCATTTGTTGATGTTTCTTATATATTTTTCCCTTCCTTGATAACCTGAAAATTTTGGTTTTCTGTAGTAAAATTCCTAATCATTGGTACCTGAAATTAATTATGGTCCTGTTAAAGAGTGCTATGATCCAAGTTCTCAACAATATTTATATTTGTGTATGTAAATTATATGTACATACATAAAAGATGTCTATGCTTTTAATTTTGTGTATAACTATAAACATATGAAGGCAGATTTAAAATAAAATTAATAGCTTGCATAGTTTAAGTATATTCATGACATGAATTTTTTAGATATCATAACAGATGCTATACAAAATCTACTCATATTCAGAAGAACTACATTTTGAGTTGTTCTATTTTTATGCAAGGATTAAAGCATTAATATAAAAAGTTTTACTGGGATAGTTATAAGGGAATAAAAACATTTATTATTTTTTAATTTGAATGACTCATCATTCAACTTATAATATCCCACATTTCTTCTTCTTATAAACTCAACTGTACTCAAAAAGATAATGCCACTTCTCCAGAGCAGTATCACTGCTTCAGAGACAAATTAGCATTATCTGCATTTTAGAGTTGGAACAATGAAAGCTAATTTGCAACTTTATACAGTTAATGATTTTCCCAGAACCAAAGTTTAAATTCCTTCATGCCCGTAATCATTTAGACTTAGAATGTCCCTCCAAAGTCTCAAGTGTTCAGAGGTGTGGTTTGTGTAAGATGATTTAGTTATAGGGATGCTGTACCGGTCAGTGGGCTAATCCACTGGTAAGTTCATAGCTGAATGTCCTAATACGATGTGAGACCCGGTCGGAGGAGTCAGGTCATTGGGGTGTGAAGTGAAACACTGTGCTCAACTTGGAACACTCAGCTGAACTGAGTGAGCGTGGTGCTGTGTGTGAGAGGCCCGCCTGGGCACTGTTGCCAGCAGCATAAGAGACAGAACTGGAGAGGGAAGAAGTTAGGCTGTTGTGAGCTGTTAGAAGTTGTTGGGAGCTTGTTGGAAGCAGAGAGAAGCTGGAAGAAGCTGTTGGTTCTCTTGGAGGAGCTTTTCATGCTGGCTTTGGCTGTTCCCACTGTCCAAGGAGCACAGGACCTCGTTATCACTGAGAATGGCTTTGGTTCACTTTGGGGAAGCTCCGGCCCTCACTCTGAGCATTATTTCCTGGCTTCGGAGGGGAAGATGGTGCAATACTCAGTCTCCTGGAGAAGCTTGTCACATTGGCTTTCCTGATGGCAACCAGCTTTCCTCATCATCAGAGGAGCTCGGAACCTCACTGTTGCTGAGGATGGCTGTGGTACCTTTCAGGGGAGCTCTGGTTTTATTTTGAGCTCCAGGGCAGATCTCTCAGCCTATTAGCACAGATTGTTCTTTCTGCTGGCACCAACTTTGTAGCTTCCACCACTGACCTGTGGGCCTTCTAGTGCAGATCCACAAAACAGGCCTGCATGAGATATTGTTATGGGCTCTGGGCCTCCAGCTGGACTCATGGGAGGCACTATTATGGGCTCTACGTCTTCAGCTGGACTCTTGCAGGACATTATCGTGGGATCCAGGCCCTTGGCTGTACTTTTTGGTCTCTAGTGTGTGGAAAGATTTCCTGCACTCTCTCGTATATGATTCTTTGGGTGACTGTTATAAATAATATGAAATATGTGTCCTGTGTCATACTGTTTCCCCTTACAAAAAGAGCCGAAGCAACACAAAGGGTGATTCTTGCCGCCAGCCCCATCTCTTCCTCTTTGCTCTCTTGCCCCCTTAAGTTGACCAGCTTTCTCCTGCCACGCTGCTCCGGAATGTCATTTCTGCCTCGGACCCCGCTGACCGTGAACAGAGTCCTTTGAACCGATAACCAGATGAAACCCCCCTTCCTTTAAGGTGTAGTTGTATACAGTTTTGTCCCAGTTGCAGGAAAGTGACTAATACAATTCCCAAACTAAAAGCTTAGCTAATCTAGTAATATCTTGTACAACTTTATACAGTTCATTGTTGTGCTGATGATCACATTAGAGTTACAAAAGAAAAACAGAAGAACAGAGGTCAGATAGTCAGTGAAAAATGTATTCATGTCTGGAATTAATGACTCAGCTATACATGAAAACGCTGATCTCAAGATATGCTCATACAATCAAATGAACCTGTAAAATGTGAAAACAATCTTCAGCTACCTCAACACAAAGATTAGCCACAAATTTGCTATAATATGTAGGTCAAACTGAATAAACCCAAGGATTGTGGATATAGTCCAGTGGCAGAGTACTTGCCTAACATGCATGAGGCCCTGAGTGCAGCCCTCAGTGTCACACAAATTGTATAAAATGAATCTCTCTTATTTACATATGCTACAGAGAGCAGTGTGAGAAGAGACTTGAAAATTAGAAGTGAAGACACCATTTTTTCCTAATTAATGTTTTACACAATGTTTCTCAGTACTTGTTATGCATGACTTAGTGCTGGTCTGCATCTCTTTAATTTTTTTCTTCTGTTCCACATAGAGTAATATGTGAAATAGTAACTGACTAAAGCACAGTTTCAGAAAGGATATACCTAGTCAGAGTTTTAATATACACATCACTCGTTCATATGTTACAATAAAGAATAATGCATTATTGAATGGGAGGCTATATGACATTTTCCTCAGCATTATAGGCATTTCCTTTCACATCCTACAAATAATGCCCCTCTACATTACGTTCAGACACACAGAGGAGAATTTGGGGTTATAACAGAGTCCAGTGCATGTTCGTGTTTCAGTGTCTGCAAGAGTGAATAATGAGCTGTAAACTGAAACCCCAGGTAAGCATCATTATTCAGTAGGGGTAACGGCTTTTTTAAAGAGGACGTGACTGAATGTACCTTGTGTTTCACAAAAATATACAAAAAATGATGACTATACCTACTGAACCCAATCTTGTTACCTTAAATTAACTCCCAAGTCAATTGTAGTCCTGGTAGTGACTACTAAAGGGCAAAAGGCACAACAGCTTGAAGAAGGGGTATTCCTTCTCTTGGTTCTTATAGACTTGGGATGTACCTCACCTAAGGGCCACTGTGTTGGTTTGGGGCTTATTTTGCAAAGGTAACAATATACTACAGGACATATACTTTACATGATTATTTATAATAGTCACCCAAAGAACAATCTATAAAAGCATGTAGGAAATCTATCCACACAGTAAGACCAAAGAATCCAGATTAAGGGCTTGGATCCCATGACAATGTCCTACATGAGTTCAGCTGAATAGCTAGAGTGCATAACAATGCCTCCCACGAATCCAGCTGGAGACCCAGGGCCCAGGAGAATGTCTCATGCAGGCCTGTTTCATGGATCTGTGCTGGGAAGGCCCACAGATCAGTGGTAGAATCTAGAAAGTCTGTGCCAGCAGGATGAAGGTTCTGTGCTAGCAGGCTGAGAGATCTGCACTGGAGGCAGGAAGCAACGCTCAGCAGAACCAGAGCTCCCCTGAAGGGTACCACAGCCATCCTCAGCAACAATGAGGTCCTGGGCTCCTCCAATGATCAAGATGGCTGAGTTCCCATCAGGGAAGCCATCGCAGCAGTTCACCATCTTTGCCTTGGAGCCAGGAAGCAATGCTCAAAGTGAGGACCAGAGCTCCCCTAAAGTAAACCAAAGCCCTTCTCAGTGCCAACGAGGTCCGAAGCTCCTCGGAGGATGAAAACAGCCGAGTTCATCAGGGAAGCCAGCATGAGAAGCTCCTCCAATACTACCAACAGCTTCTGCCAGCTCCAGCAGCCTTTCTCAGCTCCCAACAGCCTCTCTCTTCTTCTCCAGTTCTGCCTCTTATGCTGCTGGCAGCAATCCCCAAGTGGGCCTCCCACACGCAGCACCACAGTTACTCAGTTCAGCTGGGGGTTAGAAACTGACTACCAGTTATCAATCCACTACAGCTGCAGAGTGACTCCTTGACCTGACACAAGCTGCTACTCTCTGAGATAAAGGGGCACACTCTGGGGCACTGGGTCTCTAACTCTGAAATTTTCAGCTCTCCCTAAAATAACCCCATTTATTCTGTCCATTTTCTGGAAATCTGTGCTTGACAAAGTTGTATCAATGGAAAACACTGAAGATATTTCTGACCAAACCCTTTGTCTACTCCACCAATAGTCAGAGAATAATTCTTCTCTGACTTTACTTCTCTAACCTGTTTAATTGCAGACCTACAATTAATCTAGTGGTGGTTGGCTTCCTTGCCAAAATATCTTCCTTTAGTTCTACCTCCTTTTAATTTGCTTCATCTCTAATAGAGTTTTAGTCTGATTGATTTACAGTGCAGTATGACAATCTCTGTGTTCAAATCAGTCAGCAAATACTTATTTGAATACCCACATATACTTGGCTCAGTCTGAGATGAGAAGATAAAGTAGGTGAAATGTCTGTCTTTCAGGCAAGACACAATGAGCGGAATGTGTGTTAAAAGTATAGTAACTGCTACATAAGCTTAAGATAGCGAGAGTCTATTGGTGATGATAAATGAGGTCTTTATCCCAGACTGGGAGAATTTGGGAAGACTTCCTGAACGAGACAGCATCATACAGAAGCCCTAAGTCCTGGAGGACATGCAAGGACATAACCTGGTAAAGACGACAGTAGCGTTATGAGGGTAGAGGGAGGAAGAGGACGAGGCTCAGGCAGACTCAGCCTGACAAGGTAGGAACCAGCAGTGTGTGCATTTACAATGTCACTTATGATCAGAGACTGTAGGGGATTCTGATTTGTCAGCCCAAAGTAAATTTTGTATAAATTCAGAAAAAAAAAAAAAAAGCATTCTTCAAAGTAGTTGTTCAGATAACAACATGTAATATAACAACTATGGTTAATTTCCTATCACTTTGTTTTAAAATTCTGTATTGCTTTTATTGTTTTTGTTGTTTTCTTTTGACTTTGTGGGTGTTTTGGGGTTTTATTCTATTCAAAATAAAAAACTGCAGATGAGTGAAAAAAGAGATAAAAAGAAAAGAAAAAAGAGTCCTATCTTTCTCAAAGCATTTAACTAAGCTATAGAACATATCTTGACATTTTACACAAATGACAGCTGTCATCTGAAAGTAGAGACCTGGACCATAATCTCCCTGCAGCCATCCTTATGTGGGTCTCTTGGGAGGGCAGCTAGTAGGAAATTTAACCAGGAAAAAGGTCATGGATAAAACTAAGAATAGTGCGGGCTAGGGATATAGCTCAGTGGTGGAATGCTTACCGAGCATGCGCAGGGCCTTGAGTTCAATCTTCAGTACCACACACACACACACACACACACACACACACACACAAAAGAAGAAAAGAAAAATGTACAGGGTTTGAACCCAACTTAAGTAAATAAAAGAAAAGATCTGAAATCACAAAAGAAAGCTGACTAACAGACAGCATCAAAAAGAAAAGGGATTACTCTAAATGGAGAGTTGTTGGGGCCATGAGGTCCCTGGACAAGTCTCGAAAAATATGAGACTGGCTTTGGGAACATAAACCACAGGCTGAAATTGGGAGAAATGAATTCTCCTACTTCATAGAGAAAGAGGACATATCAAACACAACATGTTTAAAATAAAATAGTCTTTGATCAGCTGTAGTTAGATGATCCTTCACAACGATGTATGGATTTTATTTACAGGGATGAATAGAGGAAAGAGGGCAGGGAGAGAGAGGAGAGGAGAAAAGAGGAGAGGAAGGAGGGGAAGGAAGGGGAGGAGAAGGCAGAAGAGGAGAAGGAAGGAACATTTCACCATATTTTGGGGTGTAATTTAAAAATGGTATAGCATGGGAGAAAATGAAAAACAAGGAAATGATCTGCATTGTTCAGCGAACTGAGAATTAAGGGACATGCATTCTAGGGCTCAACCCCTCAAGTTTTTGAGCAAACAACTAAATGTACCTTTCCTCGGTTACATTATTTTATTTCTTTAAGAATTATAAATTTAATTTAATTTTTTATCTTAAAGAGAAAAGAACAAAGACAAAGACATAAACAAAAAAACAAAACAACATAAAATGATACAGAATTTCAAAACAAGGTAATAGGAAATTGGCAATGGTTGTGTCACACGTCTTCAAAGCAGTTACTCAGATAACCAGATCTAGGCATGAATAAGCTGGTGAGTGCCTAATGTTTAAGGTATTTCCTACTCTAAATCTCTATGTGTTTCTCCCACAGCAATTAACAAAGTCTGAAGTTAAGGGTTTTATTTTGTGAAGGTTAATCACATTAATTTGAGATTATGTTTTAATTACAGAAAACTACAAAGAAGCGTTCACTTGCTGCACTCCAATTAAGAAACACAACTATATTCTGAGCTACTTTGGACTTAACAGACTTAAAATGATAAACACACCTTGGAGAAAATGACCAGCATGAACTGTAGTAATAAGGATATGTCATTTTACTGCATTGTCTAATTCTCTAAAATCACTACCTGTTGTAAATAGTCAATATTCATTTTAGAACTTATATTTCAAGCCATTTTATAGGTTGTAAAACACTCATTTAAATAGGATCTCATTTGAACATAAAAATAAGTTGGGTCGTAAACCAAGGAGTTGTCAGTTATCCTCACTTAGGAGTAGAATATTTCATACTCTTACATCTTGGTCTCTGACTACTTATTGAGCAGTCTATTATTACTATATCCTTCACAAACTCTTCACTTAAGACACAAAGGCTTGTCTGTAAGTTTCAACTAGACTGAACATTATGTAAAGGTGACAGGAATGCTATAAATACAATTATTTTGCAAACTATATACATATATGGAAACACAAGTACACAAAGTAAGACTTGTTTGATAAATTAACACAAAATATTTTCTTGTCTATTGTCCATTATCTGTTTTAGAGATAATGGTAAGTCAACAAAAACAAAGCCAATGAACTTAGAACTTGTGTCTTGCAAAACCCAAATAAGAAAGAGACATAATGGAACAGCTTTAACAAATCAAATTTAATGCTACTTCAATAGATAATATGTAAACTGTATCCATATTAAAATAAAGTCACTGCATTTTCAGTTACATTGTAATGATATGAGCATGTAATTTAAAAATGGACTTATTTAATGTCTTTCCTCTTTCCCAACTGAATCTGAACCATTTTGGCTATTGGCACATTTCTCAAACTACACAAGACTAAATTTACACTGCATATCTATTAAGTATTACTCTGAAAATCATTTGTGAGAGAAATTTCTCACCTAGTGAAGTGGTGGATCTTCTTCCTCTGTACACACTGGCATTATCAAAAAGCAAGACACAACCTAAGCACAGACCCTTCCTCAAACTAACCCAAAGAGAATCTCTGCGTGAGGACTATGTGGCTTTGGTATTTTGAAAATGCTCTCTAGCTGATGGTACATTACAGCCATGTTTGTGAACTGGCTAAATCAGTGCTTTTCCAGCTTGATGTGTTTATGAATCATTTGTTGATATGCAGATTCTGTAATAGTCAGATAGACCCTGATATTTTGGCTCATAACAAGTAACTGTGTTATAGTAAAGATGTCCATCTGTGGACAGCATCTGTAGTAGCAAGAGTGTTTCCCCAAGTGTGGCCCAGACTTATAACATTAGTATCACTTGAGAACATGTAGAAATGCAAATTCTCAGACCCCACTGTAGACAGATGGAATCAGAAACTCTAGAGGTTTGATCACTTAAGTTCAAACAACTGGACTGCGCATGACTAGGGGACACTGATCCTTTATGCCCGTGTAGCACTTTACAATTCAACAACCTCTTCTGCTTTACCTCTTGTGAGCTTCTTAAAACAACCTTGCAGAGTAACTAAAATAGTTTCATCACTTAGTAAATGAAGCTGCAGCTCAAAATAATTCAGGGATTTGCTCAAAGTCGTAGCATACAAAGATAGATCCAAATATAGAGCCCAGATTTTCTAGTCTTACAAACCACCAGGCAGGGAGATTCGGAGAAGAACAGCACAAATGCCTCTAAGGGATAGGTAATGGCCTGACAGCGAGGTATCTCTCAGGCTCAGGTGACCACAGGGAGAGAGACCAGCACATTCAGGCAACTTCCTATCTGGTAAGTCACAGCTGTTTGTACTTGGGGCGCTCAGAGACCACAGCAAAATACACTAATCCTTTTTGGCCCAAGTTCACCACTATGTGGGATCAGGCCTGAGAAATACAAATGCCTAACACTCACCAACTGACTTGGTGGATGAGTCATTACCACTGCCTGTTCCTGCAGAATTCTTCAAATAATTCTTCTGAAGTCAGGCTATATAGGACAGGAAAATTGCCTTTCCTATGAGCTGTGTGCTTATGTATTTATACTTATGTCTTCCACACGATAGAAATATAATGACAATTTGTATTTGTCTCATGAGATTTGTCCACTAGGTTTCTTGGTCCAGAAACACCAACAAAGGGTATAATGCATAGGTGCATAAATATTCTTTAATAAAATGTACATAAGATGCTGTATGCCTAGATGAAATGTAGGATGCAATGTCACATTATTTACTACACATATTGAATAAAGTGTATAATGGTCAATGGATTATCCTTAAAGTATCAGTAGTGACAAGTACATTTAGATTATCTTTAGTGGTTTAGCTACCAAATAAATAAAACTTCATAATTGTCACAAACTCCACTTGTAGACGTACAACATTTGTTTTCAAATACTGAATTATAAGGCGTAGGAAACCACATATTGTGTCAGGAGTCTGTTTGAGTGTTGACACTTTCTGAGTGAACGTAGGTGTTCCAGATGCCTCATAGAAGAAAAACCATTCTTTTCCCTTGAGATTTATACAGAAACTTTACATGTTATTTTCAAGTAATTACAAACTGCTTTTGTAACTTCTTCTCTTCACCCTGCTTAGTTTAGAAACAAAGGGGAGTTTGAAAATTTGGAAACCCTAGAAATTATCTTTCACTTACACACTTTTTTTCTTTGAAAATTTCTGAGGCTTATTAAGTGTGTTTATAGGTGTGTTATGTGCATGTATCAGCTCCTCAAAATGAATGTAAGCTATTATGTCCTTCAAACATGTCCTAATAACAATTAAAAGGAAAAATCTCATCATCATAAAACATAATTCCCCTATAAACATCACAATCATATAATAAATAAAATTCTGATATTTCAAATTTAGAATATTTAGAGTCAGAACATCATGAAGCCCTCACATTTTATTTAAAATACACTTCTAAGTTCAAATATATATGTATATGTAATATGGACAAAGTAACTTTAAGAACAGATATACAATAACATAACATTATGTAAACAGTATTATTCTTTGAGTTAAAGTATTTTATAATATCCTTCTGTATGTTACTGATACTGAAAATATGATCAGTGAAACTATGAAAGAGTAAATTTTAAAGTTTCCTTTGGAATAGTGTCATTTCCATTTATCTTTGACTTACCAAGAAAGTTACGTGGTCTTAATCTATCAAGATTAAGCAGGAGAAAAATCTTACTGGTGTCAATATGCATGTCAAGATGGTTGAAAGAAGTGGTGCTAGAAATGGGCCCAGCAGGGGCTGGGGGTATAGCTCAGTGGCATAAGCGCTTGCCTGGCAAGTGCAAGGTCCTGAGTTCGATCCCTGGTACCGGAAAAAAAAAAAAAAAAAGAAAAAGAAAAAGAAATGGGCCCAGCAATTAGTGAAAGGCAATTCTTGTGGGTGTGACAGTGAGATAAGCGTGTGCTTGCAAAAAAAAACAACAACCCTGAGTACTTATCTTGAGTAAAATCTTATGGATAGATTTGCTGCATACTTTCCTGTGTATACAAATGTAAATGTAATTTCTGGTTCATTCCACCAAGGAAGGTGCCCAATAGGGGCACATAGGAAGATGTTGCTGCTACTGGTTGTTGGTCATGTTTTGATCTTGGGTGGAGGTTTTCAATAGCTGTTTATACAGTTCCTCATAAAGATCTAGATTTTTCTCTGAGAAGTAACGTGGTTAACTAGGCACACATCAGGCTCTCTCTCCTTCAAGTTTTATCACTATATTTCTGTTGTCTTTATTCTTTTTCAGAAAGGTAGAAATTGATGAGCAAGATGAACATACACTTTCCTGTCATGATGCACAATTACACCAAAGATCATAATTACATAAAAATGATCATTAGTTCCCAAAAAACCCACTTGTTTCATGGAAGTGAGGCAGCAAAGCAAATGTGCTGGAGACCAGCCGAACAAACTCTGTCCCTAGACCACCAGGAGGACAAACTTCCCTTGTCTCTTCTCACCACTTCAGATTATTCAGGGCCACAAACTCAATGAGAGAGGACTTTTCTCTCTTTGTCATTTCACTTTCTCTGTGCCAAACATCTACTGTGGCTTCCAATGAATCAAGTTCTCCTTCCTCTCCTCCCCTGGAGGCTACACTCCCAGCAAATGTCACAAATAAAGTGGAAGCATGCCTTTCCCAGGCTAGACTTGTAAACAGAAAGCAAGAGCACCATTCTTCACCAGGAAACTGACCCACAAAGCTTTTTGGATTCAGTTAAAGAGACTGAGAAGAAGGTCAGCTAAAAAAACAAAGGGAACTCTCCCGTAGTTCCCTCTGATAGAGTTCTACCTACCCCCAAATAGAGCCTTGTCCAAGGCAGAGGAAATAAAATCGAGGGCATGTTAGGTGAAGGCTCTGCAAGCAGTGGACTCTCATGGGCGCCTCGTTTACATGCTCTGTTTCTCTTCTCTACCCCAGGGAATAACTTGTGCTGTACTTATTTATTTCCTTTTTGTTACCACCTCCTTTTCCATGCTATAATGTCTACTAAGAGAGTATGCTGAAAAAGCTCCATTTCTTTTGAACTCTCCCTCTCTCTCCCTCTCTCTCTCTCTCTCTCTCTCTCTCTATATATATATATATATATATATATTTATAACTCCCTAGACATGAACTTCTGTCCAAGAAGGTAAAAGTATAGGGGCACCTTTATTTTTCTGAATTAACAGTTATATGCTTATTTAACTCTTAAATTACTATGATTTAAGATATACATGACACTGACTTAGACATTAAAAGTTCACAAACATTTCAATAAAACCCTCCATATCTGCAATATTTACTTTTACATTCAGCCTTATACTCTCAAAAAACATTTCTAGGGATACCATACATCAGCATAGAGCGCTTCCCTAGCAAAGAGTTAATGAGGTTAGAAATGTGAACGTTAGCAGTTGAGATGGCATGCTTGTGTGTTTGCAAAAACATTTTCTGCATTATGTCCAAATCCCTTTGCAAACAGATAAATTACTCCATAAATCTTATTACTCCATGTGGATAAATCACCACGTAAGTTTACAAGGCTACAGAGCTACAAGGGAAAAATCTGCTTTGGATAGTAGGGTCTTTGGGATTCATAATCACACAGAGTTCAGGAAATGAAGAAAGAAGCACTTAACACATTAGCATCCCCTTACTTTTTACAATCTGGAACAGCACAGACGCAATACACATGACACACGCAGACACACACTACACCACACACTTTCCTCCCTAACAAGGCTGGAGATCCCAAAGCAGGACACTCAGTGACAGCCAACCAAATTTATTTCTGAGAAAAGAAAAGAAAACTTTGCTGCTGTCTGCAGCTCTGCTACAGAACTGCTCCCTGATGCCCCAGGGTTTATGCACTATCAGCTCCTTGCACACAGATTAGAGGTTGATTTTCTATTGCATACTGTTTTTTTATTGCCGCTGCCAGCAATATTAGCTAGATAGACAAACCGACACTGGGTCATTTTATTTGGAGGAAATGAGATTTTAAAAGATCTCCAAGGACAGTGTTTTCCTCCTTACTGTTTTCTTTCTTTTTTATTATTATTATTATTATTATCTGCCAGAAATTCAAGGCAAGCTAAGAAGACAAGTGGGGGTGGAACAAACGAAACACAGGAAAAGCAGCGTGGTGCTTCTTAGGGATGGAATTATGACTAGGTGCCATTTGAGTCTCTCTAGCTCACTGTTCCTCACAGGGGTCAAACTCCCAAGGACTTCGGACTTCTCCTTTCTAAATTTTAATCCCAATTTATATTTCAGAGTTTGGCAGAGCTGCAAGAAATAAGACTTTGAAGTCAATAATCAATTTGAAATATTCATTTTATGCCAAGTTAATTCTTGCCCAACCTCTGAGCTTAATGCTCCTATTCTTAAATGCCAGCAACTGGGTGAGATCTCTTTCCTCTTCTTTTCATTCTTGTGTTGATTCCTACCCACATTCCAGAAAAGGCTCAGCAACCAACCAAAGTTCTAAGATTGATTTATTGCCCTCAATGTCAGTGAGAAGATCTTTACAAAAAAGTCTTCTACCAGAACTACTGCTAGGACAGCAGGAGTTTTCATGTGTGTCTACACACACACACACACACACACACACACACACACGAGGGACAAGGAGAATGCAGTGCATGTACCACTCTTTGGGAGCCATAATTCAACAACTCTTCATTCAGAATTAAGAAACCTCAGCAAAACTCTAAAGTGCAAAACATCAGCAATTACAAAAGCAAGAATACTATCCAAATGCCACTTAATGCCATAGGTGAAATTAAGCTTCCTTGACCAGAGACAACATCTAAAGAATCAAACCACATTCCACCAGCACCACCGGCTCTTGACAGGGACTAGAATTGCCTTAAATTTTGTTGGCTGTATGTCCACCACTCAGTTAAAGCAATACACACACACACACACACACACACACACACACACACCCCATAAGCCTGCAGCATGGCGCTCACATATACATCACACACACACACACACACAACACACACACACACACACACGGACACGCGCGGCAGAAAAGTTGCCCGAAAGCCCTACCTGAGGATGGCCGTGTCCCCCTGCCTCACGGTGATGTTGTCCGTGCCTCGATTAAAATCCACGCTGCGAACGGGCAGTCCTGTGGGGAGAAGGCAAAGCAATCTCAGTAGGACCAACGGCAACTGTTTCCGATCCGGCTGCACTCGCCCGACCATGGTGGCCACGCCGAGTCGGTCCGCGCTGGGCTCCGGAGGGCGCGCTGCTCCGAGGAGAGAGGGCTCCACGGACGGGGCGCTCAGTATTGCAGTTTGTGCTCCTTCCCACTTAGCCTCTCTCTGCCCCTCGCTCAGTCGTCTCTTTTCCCTCTGAGACTTAACAAAGCCCTCCTAAAACCCCAAGCGGGGTGAGGGAGAAAGTCGAAGGAACAAAATTTGTAAAAGGACTGCACGAATAAAAAACCCTCTTAAAAAGATGCAGAGGAGACTGCCAAATGCAGCGGTGCTTCCCTGGTCTCTCTGTGGCTGGATGCTCCTCTGCCAGCGCGGAGCTGAGCGCCTTCTCTCGGTAACCCACTTTCCCAGGCGGGAGGGAGCCGGCCCGAGCCTGCCAGTGAGTGTAAAGAAACAGCCACGCAGCAGCCGCAGAAGCAGCCTGGAATCTCTCTCCCCCTCCTCCCTTTCCTGTTTCTGCCTCCCCCACTGCTCCGCACCTCCCCCCTACCCTACTGGCTGCCAGCAGCCCCTCCAAGTCACCCCCTCCCCCTCTCCACGGCGTGGCCCCTTGCTTTGCACAACTGCCCCCTTCAGCAACAGCCAGCCTCAATGAAAGCCTGGTGCGCCTGTGGGTTGTCAGGACAACAGCTCCATCTGAGGCCTGGCTGATTTCCTTAAGAACGGGGAGCAGGGCTCTGAGGTCCTGTGCAGGACAGAAGGGAGAAGGTGGATTTAAAGCTACTGAAGAAGGGCAGGGTGGGGGTGGGGGTCCGGGGAAGAAGGAGGGAAAAAGGAAAAGGGGAGGGGTAGGAGAGGGACAGACCTTGACAAACCAAGGGCGAGAAACAGAGGCAGAGCCCGGGGTAAGGGGAGCGAGTCCCATCGGAAGATCGGGTAAGGAACGCAAAAGGGAAAACTTGATGCTGGACCCAGATTAAAAGCCAGTTGATTTCAGATGAAACATTCCTGGGAAATAGCTTCTCAGACTCGCGTCTTGCTCACCCTTCTCTCTCCTGCACTTTCTTCTACAGGACTAAAACGATTTATTTTCTCTTCTCTCTTCGTGCCCTCCCCCTCCTGGAAACCCCCTTATGAAAGATGGGTTGGAGACAATGCTGGTATTGAGTGGTCTGGGGTGTGAATGCTTGGCTTGTCTTTTCCAAGTGCCAGCCTCAGCAGCTGATCCCTGATCCCTAAATCAACCTCACTCTCCAGGAAACCCTCACTCACTCCCACACATGAGTAATGATATTAAGGATTGCCGTTTAAGAGGCAAATTGCTGTTGCAACCCAAGTTTCACTGGCACTTGCCTCTCAAAATGTCCTTACGCAAGGAAGTAGATTTATATAGCAGAAGGCCTGTCATTTGCAGGGAGACACTCAAGTGGCATACAGCGCACTATAGAATGCCAGACAGTTTAGCATCATTGGTCACTCCTTCCACGCCAAGAGCCAAGCAAGAGATGAGGTCTGTAATAGCCAACACTGTTAATCACTCAGATGAGAGCCCCAAACCCCTAGACATCTCGCTCAGTACTGAGGCTGGAAATAAAAGGTGGGGTTGGACTAGCCAAGGCCTTCTTTTCCTCCTTTTAAATTGTATTTATTTGAATAATTAAAGCATTCACACATGCAAAAACCTAACAGTATACAACGCTACAGAACAAATTTTAGTCATTTCTACTCCTGTCTTTGGGCAACCCATTGAACCCATCTGCAGGCAAGAGCTATTTCCAGTTTCCTCTGCAAAGGAGAAGGGCAGAAGAATTTAGCAAAGGAGGGGGCATGAGGGTGGCAAACTGAGGCTCCTTCAGACTTTGATCAAGAAAATCTGCCTCAGGCCTTCAGAATAATCACACTTGATTTCCTTTTGGCTCTGTGTTCCAGCAAACTTTTGGGTAGAAGCTATTTCTTCTGTGATAGCAAAGAAAACCTAAGAAATTTTGTAGCCAGCTCTAGTGCCTTAAAGAGCTTCCGAGTGATTCTTGTGCCTCCCTCTTACGTCTGTGAACTAAAGGAACTACATGTGAGGAGGTTGCATTTCTTGATTCCCTGTTCTAGAGCATTTTCCGGCCATAAATATCCCACAGATGTACAAGTACATACTGAAATATATACATATACAAACACACACAGAGGCATTATACCAACCCCATTCTTATTTATGCAAATGTTGAGCCAAGAATATTTGCAAAAACAATTTAAAAAATGGAAGATATTTGCAAATCCTTATCAACCTACCAAACTCCAACAGAATAGAAACCCTATACATTTACTGTGTTGCCGTCTGCCTTCATCTCCAGAATAATCAAAGATTTTTTTTGCAGCTTTTTTATCAGTTTGAAAGTATGGTGAACCCTTGCAGATTATGTGAGGAAAGAAAGGAAGATCTTTTGCTTTAAGACTTCTAAATATCCAAATCTGATTCTCACAAATTCACAGTCTGTAAACTCAATTAATGTTATTTGTATTGTGTATTCATATAAACCAAAGTTACTTCTACCAGGGATTATAAGCTGTCTGTGGCTAAGAAGTCAGTGCAGTTCTACCACTAAGTTATAGCTTGGCTGTTGAAAACTTTGAGCCCATTTTGGTACAAAAAATAATAATAATGGCTAGCTGGGTGTGGTAGCGCACATCTGAAATCCCTGAAGTCAGGAAAATGAAGTAGGAATATCACCACAAATTCAAGGCCAGCCAGGGCTATCCAGTAAGTGCCAGGCCAGCCTGAAGTATATGGGCAGACTTGGTCTCAAAAAAAAAAAAAGCTACATTATCTGATTAGATGAAACTCATAATCCTGTGATTTTCATCAATGGATAAATGACTTTTAGGTGTCAAAGGGAGGCACGCCAGTGAAATGACTCTCTCCTATGGCTGCAAGGAAAAGAGCCCCTGTCTGCCTAGTGCACCCCACTGCAGACATGACTTTCTTTGAGCTCTTAGGAGTGACGGAGTCAGTTAGACAAAGACTTAAACATACTATACATAACCTCTGTTCTGTTGGTGATGCTTCTCCATTGACAGGAGGAAGGAAAGGACGACACAAAGGACAGGGCCTAGTAGGAACATCTATTTCCAGTGATGGTGCTAGGTATCCTATGACTTTCGTGGAGCTCCATACACTCAGAGGGGGAGGATAAGTGGAATCCTCCCTTACTGTCAACACACTGGATTTTGTATGAAGAAAGGAAGAGACTTTTGCAGGACAATGAAGTATGGTGGGTGTAACACATCATTTGTTAAAAAATGCTTGTCCATGATTGTCATCTAATACCTACACGAGTAATCTCAAGCTACTGTAGAACTTTGACAGCTGGTATTAGGAGGAAACATAAAAGTTTAATATAGAAAGGTACAATGTAACTCACAAGAAAGTAGTAAAAATATGCAATTTGTGATAAATCCATCAGATTTGGGGTTTGTCTCCACGGTCATCCTGAAAAAAGGATGTAATAGAAATGCTTAACCTACTTAAGAAGACCAAATGAAAACTACAAATCCATATAGAAAAAAATTAAAAAGGCAGTTATAGTTTTTTAAGCATGTTCATTAAATAAAGCCCAATTCTTGGCAACTTTTGTTAAACTAAATTAACTTATTATGAGCATTTAAAGTGAAACACATTTTTTAAAAAAATGACTGCATTTTAGGAATAATTCAGTGTACTCAGCAATTCAGTTTAATTCAAGTGGTCTGCGGTCCTGAACAAATTGAAAGTTATGAAGTGGGGCTGACGCTGTAGCTCAGTGGTAGAGTGTTGATGAAGCTTGCGTGAAGCCTTGGGTCAAAAAAAAAAAAAAATCATGAAGCTTATTATATAAGCTATAATGCAACATCTGGTATTTATACCCAGACGGCACTTTAAGTACAGTTGTTTAAACCAACACAAGGCTTAAAGAGTATACCCTATAACTGATGAGTGTAACAGTGAATAAATGATTGATTAAATGCCCAAGCCCACTCCTGTGACTTACCACACCACCTACAACATAATAAATCTATTTACTTTGATTTTATAGGTAAGGTCTCTCAGAGACCTTGTCCCTTCCACTTCCTCATAGTTTTCTCTGGTGTTCTCTGCTCTATAACCTCTCACTTCTTAATAAATCCAAGAGTCCATAAAGTTGGATAATGCATCTCATGCTTAACATCAGTCCCATATAACCACACTGATATTAACATCTGTGCTGACTTTCCTAAGAAATATGGAGAGGAGTATAAATAGAAGAATTCCTGAAATTTATATAGCCTATTTTTCTGCAATCCACTATATATACATTCTTCCAGGAGCACTGGAGAAAAAAAATGAACATACTTTTGGGTTATTTGTGAGGCAAGTATGGCTGTTAGCCATGTGAAACAGCCATCATCACCCAAGGAAGATGATCTTAACTACTACTTTAAAATAACATACTGCCTTTCTAAGAGAGCTTTTAGAAGATTCTGGCAGTCTCCAGGGACAAATGCTGCAGGAAAAACAAAAACTGGCTAACATCGGAGTACCCTAAAAGCATGCAAGGTTTATTCTTCTGTTTATCTTTCTAAGGTAATAGGCTTGCATGAAATCCAGAGGCAGCCTGGAATGTACAACTAATTTAGCAAAACTGCTAAACATGTCTATAATGTTATTAATGTACCACTCTACATTTCTACAGTAGTGAGGTCTTAATCATAATAATACCAGGACTGTATTTTACTTTCATAAGTGGAATTAGCAGTTCTGTATAAACTAGAAATGCACAACTGCTAACCCTTCTCTTTAGGAACTCAACTATGACATTCTTAATGATTTCATCATAGTTTAGCCATATCCAAGCACCTCAGTTTATGCCCTAAAGCCCAGCACTATGCCTTATAAATCTCCTTGGGAATCTGGCTCCTTCAAATATAACTTAATTTACATGTGTCTCACACTTAAAATCAGTCAGACTCAGTCAGGTCAAGGTCCAAATCATATAGGTTCTCTTGTGATGTAATACATTTGACACAAACTTTGCACAAAATGACTTGTAAATTTACTTTTAGTGCATGCCTTTGTGGGTTGATGTTATATCAATCTTCTACTTCTAAGCAACTTTGCTCACATTTTCTGTTTCTGTGGGCATCCGTGCTTGAATAAGTACCCATTTTCACAAGGTCCCTGAGACTTTTGAGCTGAGATTTCCATGCTCACAACTTGCTTCTGCTTGCAATGACCCACAAATATACCTGTGCTTACACTTGGGGATGCCTTTGCATAGCAGTATGCTTATGCAGTACATCTTTATCATTTCAAAGAAATGCATAGCCCTTAGAGCCACCTGTTTTCTAACTCTGCCACCATGTGTAAGAGGTGGAAGTGGTCAAGTAATGCTACATCTACATGGCTGCTGCTCACACTTACGAGAAGATTACTGCAAGGTCTGGAAAGATGGCAGGACTAGCATCTTTAGGATAGCACAAGATTAGCACAGGCCATGGAAACTTCTACCTGTGGTTGTTGTAGGGATTCAGATTCCTAAAATCAGATAATAGCCCAAAGAGGAAATAAGGAAGAGCGAAGATGTGTCCCATACTCTGGCATGGGCAGTAGGTTTATGATTCATTCATTCACTCAATATATAGTTATTGATATGGTAGTAAATATAGATTAGCCCAAACTATGTTCTAATATAATATATATCTAGGTGTATATATAGGTACATATGTATGAATTGTGTGTAAAATACATAGGTAATAAATGGCGGGGAGCCATTGTGAGGGGATCATAAGGAAAAGTTATCAAACAAAGTATCTTTGACAACAGAATATTTAAACTAAATACTAAAATATGAAAGGCAGTTACAAAAATAACTCAGCAAGAACTTCCCAGTTAAAAGAAACACCATGTGCAAAGGCAATGAAGTAGTAATGTGTACATCACACACCAAGAAGCACAACAAGGACAATTAAACTGAATGTAGTTTCTGCATATGTTGAGGCAGTAGTTAGAAAAAGGAGGTAAAATTGAAAATTGCAGAAGAGTCATAAAAGATTCTAAAACAAGGATATCCAGTTTTATTGTAGTGCTTTGAATGGTCAGTGAAAGTTCTTAGAAAGGATTTGACATGATCTGATTATACTTTCTAGAAGGTTTGCTCTGAATACCATTGGAGAATGGGTGTAGGAAGACAGTTGTATAAGCAAGAGACAAATAGATCCAGTGATAACTGGCTTAGGCAATGGGTTAACAATGGTCATAAAGGGAAGATCAAGTGGACTGGAGGTGCTCTTGATGGGTGGACCCTCCCCAACATGGTATGTGCTACCACTAAGGTCAAGGTTTTCTACACGCCAGCATTTCCCCTCATTATATTATTTCAATTCTGATACATCCTTATAGAATGTCACTGCTCATCAAATAAGACCTGACAGAATGCCAAGTAGACTGTCGTTTGTATCAACTAGTCAGAAAAAAAATGTTCTAGTTGTTACTTTTCTTCAAATATAAATGTTTCTTACCCTTAATATGGTTATTATATGTTAATTGAATATCAGTATAATAAAATATCTTTCGCTATGATTAAGGAATGCATAGTAAGGTGAGAAGATGCTATTTAATATCTAAGCTTTGCTAAATAAGTTTTACATCGTATCTGTATTTATTTTGCAGGCAATAGCTATCCTGCTAAATCTAAATGGAATGCCTAGTTAAATATCTCAAGGCTATAAGTCATGTAAATAACACTAATATGTTTTCTCCAGAGTTTACTGACAATATTGAGCTGCAAGACAAACCCGGTTTTGGGTCATTATATTATTCAAAGGGTTCCAGAAATTTGCCTGCTCCCTTTCCTATCTGGCATGTGATTTACATTCTCAGCTATCTCTGTTTTCAGTAATGAATGTAGGAACATGGCCGAGATGAGAGGAAGAAGATTCCTGAGACCTGCCTTAACAGTCCTGTTGCCGTACTGGAGCACGTTCATTAAAATAATCAATATTTGTGAGACTGACCATATAATAAACTCTATGCTAAACCCTGAGGAAACAGTGGTGTGTAAAACTGACATGCTGCCTTCTTGCAAGTCTAAGGAGGGACTGACATTGAAATGCCATCTAGAGAGGGGTGAACATCACCTTTGTACTGCTACAAGATCAGTCTTTCAAACATGCTGCCCCACATGAAGCAGGGTCAAAATTAACCAACCCATGGGCCCACGTCCTCTCTTTGGTGCTGGACAGGACAGTAAAATGATAGCAATCCTGAGTGCTCATCTTTAGGAGCCCTACTCAGAGCTAAGGTGGAATAGTAAGATACACACTCAGGAAGAAGGCTTCTTGGAGAAAAAATGTTCTTTATGGGAAACTCCAGAAGAAGTGCAAGGGAGTGGAAGAGGGTAACAACTTTTGCATACGATGACCATGAAAACCAGCCTGAATTGAAGACTGGAACTGAGTGAAGATTTATTGAACTGGGGTTGGGGTCTGACCTGAATGCTGAAATAACTATAAGATAAAGTCATGCCTTATTAATATTTAGAAGGCTACTTCAGATTCTGGAAATGAGATGAAATACTGATACCTCAGGGAGATTTCAAGTGTGGGAAATTGGAAAGTAGAGTGAAGGTGCAGTAGAGAAACTAGGTAGACTTCTCACAAAGTTGCAGGTGAACTAATGAGAAAGAGACAAACATGACTGATTCAATACATTTTTGCTTCCTAAAGAGAAGAGGAATGAAGACCATCAATCATTGACTTTATACTAATGGGGAACATAAGTTTTAGGAAAGGGTGGGTAGGGGGAGGTGGGAAAAATTAAAAAAGGAAAATAACTCTCTGTTTAAATTGAGGTTGGTGAGAATCTTGACAGACATGTTAATGAGTTTGGCCTTTATTCTGTATGCAGTAGGGAACCATTAAAAGCTTTGCACAAGAAAGTCCAATTATGGACGTGTGTTTTATGAAGATAACTGGCATTGAACTGGGAGATACATGGGGACAAGTCAGAGTCAGGGAAGACCAGTTATAAAGTTTCTGAAATAGCACAGAAAACAGATCATAGAAACAGGCCACACAGAAATGGCAATGGAAAGAGAAAAGAGATGAAGGTGTCTAGAGAAATTTCCTGAAAAGACTGATGGGCCCTGTCAACTAATTGGATACGGAAGTCAGGAAAATATGAAAGGCCGAGAATTAATCTGAATTCATTCATTCATTCATTCATTCACTCATGCTTAATGTCCTAGCTGATAAAAATGGGAAAGTTAACTAAAAAGCTAGTTTCAGAGGGAACTTGGAAATTCTACTTTTAGAATCCTGGATTTGTTCCTAAACTGGTACCCAAATAGCCTTGACTTCCAGATGGACATACTCAGGAAGTTGTCATAGGCTTATGACATGCTTTACAGAAGGGCTGTCTGAGTTCTATAATAAACTAAGCCCAGAAAGTCACATTCTTCTCCCATATTTTCCTTGTCTTTTTGGTTCACATCTTATATATTTGCAACATATGTTTATATTGCATGCATTCAAGTGAACTATTTGCAAATAATGAATTTCATTTTAATTTTTATAAACATATGTTCACATACCAATTAACTGATTCTGTTTCAGGAAGAAATATAATCTGAACTTGTCTCCCTCTGCTGGTTGCACATTGAGGTATTGCAGTTCTTATTAAGCCAGAATAAAATATCCAATAATTGAAAGAGTCAAGAATAGTCTGTTTTCTACAAGCATGGGTCTTTACAGTTCACAGTGCACAGTGATGCTCAGAATTTCATATCTTTAGTGCAACTCTGTGAGATATATTATCAGCCCACTTGTCTGAAAATTACCTTGATACTCCTAACCAGGAAGCTTTCATATGACATTAGAGAAAAACCAAGAAGCATGTGTAATTACAAAAACTGCACAATGTTAAAACTGGAAGAGATCCAGAAAAGTCTTCTCATTTGCCCCCCAAATTTACAGCTGAGCCAGAAAATATAAGTTTATGCAGTCATTCAAGAGCACTCAGATTAGTATTCAGAGAGCCCAAATCTCAGAACTATGTTTTGTCTTTTGTACCACACTGCCTGCCTGATAACATCAGCGTACCAGCCCTCTGCAGTGTAGCTGAAGCATTTACATGGGTAGGCCAGTTTATAGACTGGAAATGCCTACTTCTCTGAGGCTAGTTCTGCACTGCCTTAAAACCCCATAGCTTTGTTATATGTACAAGTGAGTGAGAAATGAAAGGCAGAACAACAAAATGGAGCGCACATCATTTGGACAAATCGATAAATGGCAATATCCAATGATTATTTCAATATACTAGGGCCTGTCCAGCCCAGGGGGATACAGTAAAGGGGGAGACAATTTCCAAGCATCCAGAGTATCTCAGATGTGTTAATAGAAGAGTTGCTGCGGACTCCCGCACTAGTTAGGTTAGGACATTTTTTTCTTCTCCATACATCCTCCATTGTCTGCCTACGACGGCTTTCTGCCTAGTTGCTCAACACCTTTCTCTCCAAAGTTATTCTCATTTTTAAAAAATATTCCTGTTCTCTTTCAGCAGGAGATAAAAGATGATTAAAATAATTTATACATGTGAATGAGCAGTTGATAAATTCCAACCTCCTTAAAGATATGAATAATGTGTAAGGGAGGGATTTTCCTAAACTTAATTCATTTCTAATTAGTAAAATATGTAGAGAAGATATTTTTGAATGGAACAATGATTTAGTAGCTCTTGTTTCATCCTGCCAAGTGATGAACACTTTTGAGTCAATCACTGTAAATGAACCTTAAGAGATTTAAATTTAATATACATATTTAAATTTAAATTATTTATAGTACCCTACAGATAATTCATAGATCGATAGATAGATGTGAAGAATATTTCTAATACCATATCCAACTTTACCAGTTACAAATTTCTCATGTTTTTCTTTTCAGTAGCAAAATTTCTTCTATGGTGTTCTCTTTTCATACTTCATGAAAGTATGACAGTACTGATCTTAAGAGAAAATCAAGTTGATAGGTAGCTTCAGAAGTCACTTGTAATGTTTGGAAGCAATGAGGATGAACTGATATGAAGAAGATTCACTGTTTTAGGAGAATTGGGTTGTAGGAAGAGCTTTGATCTAGAAAATTTCTAGCTGAGATATAAGGACAAGACAGCTTTGTGAGGTATCAAAGTAGGTAAAAGGATAAACAGGATGAGAACATTCAGATTGTGGCAGTGCTAAGGGAACAAAAGGATATACGGCCATCATAAGGCAGTGAAAAAGGAAGTTAAAAGGCAGCAAAGGGAAACTTCTAGTGTGATCAATTATTTCTTGTGATAAACATTTTATTCATCAGCTGATATGAAGCAGCCTAATGTTGGCAACTTTTTTTAATACACATCACAACTAGGTAAAATTATCTTTCTGCAGATAAAATGTCTAATTTGCTATTAAGAAAAACAATACCTAGTGAGAATTTACAACTTGTTTCCACTCTAACCGATCTGAATTGCAGCATTTTTGGTTTGTGATGTTATTAACAATAATGCTTGGCTATTTGATTAAAAATAAGAATCAGTTGATCACGTGCACTAAGTAGTATTTCAAAATAGTGGAACTGTTGACTTTGGTCTCTATGATAAATTTCTCTGCAATAAGAAATTCTCAACCTTGTTAGGGAAAGATCAAGATATAGATTATTAGGGGCTGGGGATATAGCTCAGTGGAATAAGCGCTTGCCTAGCAAGTGCAGGGTCCTGAGTTCGATCCCCAGTACCGCAAAAAAAAAAAGATATAGATTATTGAGTGATTTGAAAGTGGTATAAAATCATGTCTTAAATTTTGAGAAAAAGAAGCTGTGCATGGTGGCATATGCCTATAATCTCAGCACTTGAGAAGCTGAGGTGGGAGGATTGCCATGAGTTCAGGACCAGCCTGGGTTACATACCAAGACCTCGCCCCAAAAGAAAAATAACATAAAACAAAAATGTGAGAAAAGTACATGAAATATCAGAAATTCAAACAGGTAAATGTCACTTTGACTTTCTGTGTGGCAGTGAAGTACTAGGCACTGGTATCACAAAAAAGTACAGAGAAGGTCTCTAAATTCAAAGAGTGAACAGCCTAGAAAAATGCATAGGGAAATAGTTGGGCAATCACAGTTTAGTGGATATTACCTGTGTAAACAGATACTGTGTTCTCATAATAAGAACCACCCAGTCTAGAGTGGATGGAAGTTGTCCTGAACAAGGTAGTAGTTGAGCTCTCCTTTGAGAGAAGTCTTCTGAGAAGGTAGGACTGAGAGACAGATTCCTTAAGGGTTTTGATTTCGAGGTTTGCAAAAGAGCATTGGCAAAAATGCAAGAAGGCCTATAATAGAGATACATGTCTAGCTTTAGGAGCCAAAACTGTGACATAAGGCAATGGCGCAAGAAAGAGCATGCCTCAGTTGGAGAGGAAGACTTATGCCTGAGAGTACTGGGACATTCATCAGGATAAGGAAGGTGGAAAGAAATTAAAGGCCTTAAAAGACAAAAAGCAGGACATCTAAATGTAATGCACTGATATATAAGAGTGTTTGCTTTTGTAGATGGACTGGTTCATTAGGGTGGTCCTTGGTATGGTGACCACAGGAAATGATGGCCCATGTAGAACATAACATAGTCATTAAAGCATGAGAGGTTATGACCTGAAAGTAGGGTGAATAAGATCAATGTGAGATCAAGATCCTGAAGGAAAAATTAAAAGAAATTGTTGGCTAACTGGGTTTGTGAAACAGACAGTGGGAAGTATCAAGATGAGTCCCCTGAATCCTGACATACCATGACCCCTGGCTTTCTGGGCCATGAGATTATAATTGACAGCATTCACTGAGTTGAGAAAGTAGAGTGGAGTAAATTGGGGGCGGGTTGGAGAAAAGCACTAGTCATGTTATAGTTGGGTAGCAGCAATGTAAGAGGTGCATCCTTGTTAATGCATCTGGCATACAAGTCAATCAATATGACTTTCCTAGCTGCGTATGATTAAAAGAGAAACTGAAAAAAAATACATGATTTTTTTCAGTGCTGAGTCCTATATTTCTTAGCATTTATAAATAAAACACCACTATTCTTTAATTCTCAATATGGGATATATACTTTAGCGCATATTTAAAATACACGTGTATGGGCTTACATAAAACTTATTGAAGTTTAATCGCCATAAATTTCACTTGAATGTAACTCTGTAGTTCAGTTTTGATGTCTCACTAGATCTCATTTTTAAGCTCTCAGGTAGTCCAAAATATTTGAAGCTGTGCTCATGAACTTGGTTGTTCATCATTATCCTCTGCCCTCCAGAGTCCTACATAGTCCTCTAATCTGTTTCAAACTCAAACGTTAAAAACGTCTCTACATTTTAAAATGTACTTTGGATATCCAATAAAGTTATGAAATATATTTTCTAAAGATCAATAAATAATGAGTTTTGTTTTGGGAAAGATATATTTAAATTTAAATGTCAAAAAAGAAATTTAGCAAAGATAGTTATGAATATAACTAAGCTTTAAGAAACTGTCTTACAGGATCTTATATGTGTAGGTTTGGGAGCCAGCAGGGTAAATGTGAGAACTGAAATGCAGGTCTGACCGTGTGGAGGCTCAGAGCAGATGTCTGTGTTTTGGAGAGATGGAGAGAAAGGACAGACTCTAAGAACCTCAACTTGAGTAGAGTTGTTCTGTTGGAGTAATAAAGCAAGGAAGGAGCAAGAAAAGTTGTTTCTAGCCAGCAGCAGGGCCAGAGCGTATCTCCCTCCTGTAGAGCACAAAGCACTTTCATATTCATTTGTCTTCACTTGACACCTTATAGCACTCCAGAGAGCTCTTCAGAAGACAGCCATTATGAATGTCAGGTATTAAGATAATAAACAAACAAAAAACCGATAATAGATACTGAAGACCTTTAAATAGGAGGATGTTGCCCTATTCATTTCTAAATGGTTTGGATCAATACCAAAGGAGGAAGAACTCAGAATGGGGAAAGTCTAGGTGTTCCCTATGTGTGCAGTACACTGATCGACATCCTGAGAGAAAAAGTTATACTTTCTCTAAATATACTCTTTTCCATTATCCAAGCTTCCACTGAACCCTTCACTAAGTCATCAGGCACTTGCTACAGACATAGTGGGACTTCATGTTTGCAAGAGAAATTATTAGATCACGGGCCTTTTCTTCATCACGATTATTATTACCAAAATGGCAGATCGTGGACTTTTATGAAGGGAATAGTTTAAATACATTTTTGGATTTTGTCCTAGTTACCAACCACAATGAAATTTGCTTCTTAACATGCAATTTTAAAATATAGTAGCTACTTTAATCTACTACTTTATCTTTTGAGATTTTGATGTTGCCCAAGCAAATTACACATGAAAAAAATTTATTTTCACTAACCAACAGCTATTTATCATTTTCCTAAGAAACACTGTAAGTGCATTTTGAAAAGAGATAATAGTATATCATTTGCCTCCATATATAAAGGTAGATATGCAAACATGTCACCATAAATATACCAATAATTATATAGTTGGGGAGTTATTGGCCAGTAACTTTCCCATTGTTAATTTAACCAATGGGTAATGATATAATTGGAAGAGTCTAAATCCCAAGATTATTCTGTAGCCATTTTCAGGTCACTTCCACATGAAGCAAATAAGGTTCAAGAGCACAGAGGACTGAAATTTTGGTTCTAAATCTTGAAATTTCCTTTTGTGGAAGAAACTATCTGGGGCTTTCTTTGGTCTTACAGTTTCTGAGCTCCCGTTTTCATATTCAAATGACAACCCTGAAGATGTCCGGATATGAGATGTGGGTTTGGTACAGCCCCACTGTATTCAATTCTCTCTGCCTCCTGAAACTCTGTGCTGTGCATTACACGGGTTCTTTATCACCTCCAGCTGCCTTGGCAGCGCCAGATATACTGTTACACTGTACTATGTGCCAATAGTACATCATGGCTGTCCTGACTCTCAGCGGCATTTTCCTTATCTGAAGTTTAGGAGACAAAGTATCCTTCATTTTAGAGAAAAATGTCAAATTTCTATCCAAAGACTTCTGTGATACCAAACAAACAAGAACAACAACAAAAAGAGTAAAATCAAATTTAATGCTGTGCAATTATTTCTTCTGGTGATATGAGTTTCAAATGCTTTTCCTTACATGAAACAAAACAGTAGGGTAGTTTTAATCACTTTTCATACACTACTCTTATACTTCCTATAAGTACTTTATTTATTTATTTATTTATTGGGGTATAATTTTTACTTTATTTATTTGATTAGTACTCGTGTAATATGTAATGTTTACATTTCTTATGGGAAGTATAATAGATGAATGGAAAAAGAAAATGCATTTATACATCGTGGAGTATTACTCTGCCATTAAGAATGATAGCCTTGAGTCATTTGTATGAATACGGACACACCTTGAAACTATAAGTGAAGGAAATCAGATATACAAACTTAAATATCACATTGTTTCACTTATACGAGAAACCCAGAATAATAATAAAAAAGAAAATAAGGAGTTAGATCATTCTCAGAGGGGAAGGGAATCAAGGCTTGGAGGGAAGGAAAACAGGATAAAAAATGGAATCTGGATGTGTTATATAGATGTACCAACTCCACATAAAGAATGTAAACATTGTGTACTGCAAACATGTACAAAAAAGGAAAAGCAAAACAGTGAGGGTGTTAAGCTATGGGTGGAGAAGAAGAGGATAGAAGGGAAAGGGGACAAAAAGGGAATTAAGATCTACTGTGCATTTTAGATCAGCCAAGTTCCATTGTGTCTCCTAAGTCTTTCCCTGGATAGGCTCACAGACATCAGATAATCCTGTTCTTCCATTTTACAGCAACAACCGAGATATTACAGCTATAAAGGTCTTGCTCAAGATCACACGAAACATCTTAATAGAGCCAGGATGAGAAGACATTTCTTCTCATTCTGAGTTCAAAACTATGATTGAAATATGCTGACAGTCAGACCAAGAGGAAGATATATGACTGTTTGCACACACGTGTGTGTGTCATAGATGTGTTCCTCAGCTGAGTCTCTTTCTTCGGGTAGAATAGGTATAACCTTCCTTTCTGCTACTTCTACTCCTTTTCTTTTATGTAGTAAATTCCTAATCTTACTCTGACTCAGTTCAAATACTGTCTCTTCCTGCATTCCTTCTCCATTTTAAACAGTGCATCTTATGTTTCTCACCTAAAAAGCACTTGGATCTTTCGTTAGCACAGTTGTCAAACACACGAGAGTTCTCTGCCAATATGCCTGTCTACTTCACGAAAGGAGGCTATGACTGTTATCTCTACTTTACAAATGCCTTGGAAATAACAACTATGGCCTGTTTGCCTTTCAATACATAGGAGTCTGGCATAGTAATTAATGATGCTGGGTGTTCCACCAGAGTTTGTATAAACAGTTCAAATTAATGAAGATAAATTGAGAATAATGTTTTCATAGTAATTAGTTTAACCAAAAAATACACCTTTACTACAAGCATAACTTTCTACTTTATTTTAATTGCTATAGAGTGTTTAGGATATATAAACATCTGATTTTAACAAATAATTTTGATTAGGGCAGTAAGAATGACTTAAGTATGTTATTTCAGATTCAACACTGGCATCTATATTTCCTATTAAGCCTTCCTCTAAAGTACCCATAACTTCTTGTGACCTATTGAAATGCTCAGCTCCCTGCCAGTGTGAACATGATAATTTGCATCCATTTATAGCCACTTCCTAGAAGCTATCAGAGACAACCTGGAATTTTCGGATTCATCTTAAGCAGGTGATGTGTTATTTAATGACCCATTCCCTGGTCTAAAGATTTGCTACTGGGGAATTTCTGAACTATTGCATATATCCCTATATGAATAAAAATATATTATTTAGAGAAAGTTACAATTTCAGAAAGCATGAATGAGACCTTTGTAGACAAGACAAAAGGAGGGTCAACCATCCAGTTCCACCTTTTCTCTAGATCGTGGGAAATTATTTGAACCAAGTCCATGTTTAGACCTATCCAGGCTGACGTGGAGTAGATTTTGGCATGTGGAGGAATTGGAAGGGTCATTCATGGCACCTTTACCCTGCTGCTGCACATACGTGTCTGCTTCTGTCTCCAGTGTGTTTTCTCCCACCTTCTCCTCATGCGCTTCTAACTCATATGCAATCTACTTCCTATCACTAAATGTTCCCATCTCTGTATTTTGTCTTTTTCCTTTAATTCTTTCTTTATCTATTCCTCATTCTACACCACACACTGGATTATTAAAAGAGCTGAAAGTTTTAAAATTGTCTAAACAGGTGCTTAAAATATTTTCTGTTTTGTTTTTCTTCGCCCCGATTCAGTTAACCGCTGATTAGAAGTCCTTTAAAATGAAAACGGCAAATTATCCCTGGATACTTACATTTGACAAAAGAAAAAAAAAAGCCAGAGACTGTGTGAAATGCTTAAGGAGTAAGACTGAAGAGGTCAAAGTCCTTATCCTCAGGATCATTGCGGGGCTGAGGGTGAGGGACACGCGGAAATTTCCTTTTGTTTATGTGTGACTTTCGACTGAATTTCTAATTTTTGTTTTACAAGTCATTGGCTCCTAGAAATTCGAGTTTCTGTGGTTTGCATTTTGTTATCTTTAAGCAAGACAAAGAATAGAATAGTAAATAGGAACACTAAATTCAGGAACATAAGGTAATCCTCATAGCCCTTCCTTAAAATTGGCATAGGCTTTGAAGATTTGAAATGTTAGTGGGAAGGAGGAGATTTGGGGTAGCTCTAAAGCAGAGCCCCAAAATGATTAAAGCAGTTAGAAAAATTAGCAGATGCTCATCAGTTTGGAGCCAAACCGATATTGTTGCTGGATCAAATTAGAATCTGCCCAGAGGCTGTAGCAAAATAGTTCCGTGAAGTTGATGATTTTAAACCCTGAGTGTCAACCACAGCTTCACTTCCTCCACACTGCCTTACCCAACTACACGTATCTCAATCCTTTTCCAGCTGCTTTCTAGAAGTTCGGGCAGGATGCAACTCTAATTCATTTCAGCAGAGGCAGGTGAATCCGTGGTCTTATGACAGCTCCTGCATCATGTAGATTCTGTGGTCCTGTCCAAGTTTTTACCTCTCATAAGGTCCTCTCTTGTCCGTCATATACTTTTCCAAGTACCCTTGACAGCTACTCAGTTCTAAAAGCCAGATTATAGGGCAAAATCCAAATAAACAACAAAGAAGCAGATGACGTGAGTCTTCCAGAGTGCACTCTTGGTGTTGTAAGAGTATCCCTTTGATAATGTATGGATTATTTATGTATTACACATATGTCAAACTTCCAGGTACCAGGTACTTAGGAAGACACTAGGGGTATAAAATGTCATGAAATGCACTCCTGTTGCTGTGATTTAGTTGTACAGAAATTATAGCTGACCTAACAAATTAGCATACTAGATACATTTATTATCTTGGTTGTTAGTGATGATGTAAGCACACTGAACGCTTTCAAAGTATATACTTTGAATATGTAGAATTTATTGTACGTCACTTATGACTTCATCAAACTGTACCTTTAAAAGATTAACAATCTCTTAGATGTTTTGGTGGAGACATTTAAAAAGAAATTTGAGGTACTAAGACAGGCATTTCTAAAGGGAAAAGCAAATGTGGGATATAATGCATGCTCTCAAAGTTGCTGCATAAGCTAAATAATTTTAAGGAAAGCTTTCCAGTAAATGGGATGCTGAAGCAAATACTTTTAAAAATTAAGATGAAGAAAGAGTGAAAATGAAGTTATACATTGTCTACTTATTCAGCAGGGCAAGTTATTCAAGATGTCTAGACGAGGGCTATTAGGAGAGACAGATGGGGTCAAATTACAGAGGGCCTGCTTTGACTTTCACCTCTACCACTCAGGACAAAGTAGAGAAAAATGTACAGCTTTATAGGTCATGTTTCCTTTCTAACTGTAGAGACCTATCGCATATATTGCATGCATGTGCATGAGGTGCACACACACACACACACACACACACACACACACACACACAACACTTTTGCTCTGAGTCAATGAGGTGGTGTAATGTCACATTTTTTAAAAATTCAAATTAAATACTATTTTAAGGTCTGACTCAGTTTTGGCTTGAGAAGGACTTTTATGAAAAAAAAATTAAAATGTTTCCTTCGCTTTTTTCCTCCGGAACTGTAAGCCTTGTACCTATTCCTTTCTTCTCTTGAAATTCTTGCCCCCCACCTCTCTTACACACACATACACACACACACACACACACACACACACACACACACACACACATGCACACACATGTGCACACTTTACAGAAATATATAGCAAAGGCAATGGGAGACAAAACATTAAAATGTGAGGAGAAAGGAAAAAATGAGGAATGAGACCAGACGCAAGGTCTTCAACTGTTTGGAAAAGGAGCTACAGACAGTAAAATGCCATTTTCTTTTATTCATTGTTTGGCCCTTCAGGTATCAGCCATAAAATACCTGATATTCTAAGAACTTCAGGTGCTAAAAGTGAGATCTTAGCCAAATGTCCAATTTATAACTCTTAAGGAGAAACATCTGATCTGAAAACCAGCAGAAATGGGTATTACAGAAGCTTGAAACATTTTTATTAATATGCTTAAAAATTCAGAATATTTAAAATTCCTTCTGATATTACAAAAACAATATTTCAACATCACATTTCAAGGGTATGTCACTGCATCAGCTGTACACACACAAGAACCATTGGAAGACGGATATACTTTCCCACTCAAGGCTGCCTCCTCTCACAATTCTGTGGCCCATCTGGTGGTGCCTATACAGACCTCTGGGAAAACTCACACTTGGAAATTGAAATTTTAGGCTTAAAGAAAAGGTGGAAACACTCAGGATTTTCCAAAAGCTTTAAAATCTCAAATAATAGTAATACTGTTCTGAAGATCAGGAAGAAAGATGCTTTTTGTTAAAGCATTGCTGAGGAGCATTTTGCAAACCCTTTGGTAGAGATTGATGACTTCATTGGAAAGTCCGGCAGAACCTGTCCCCAGAAACTGCCCCCTTTCATTTTGGTTACAAACGATTGAGTGTATCTACTCAAACTCTGCCCAACTGTTTCTTGTCAGGCATAGGTTGCTGTAATCAATATTTCTTTAGAAATTTGACCAAATTTTTGGACAATGGAAGGGAAAAAAAGGAAAAGAATAGACCCATAAGCAAAAAGTGGATGAGATTATATCCCTATAGGCCCCCTGTTGGAGAATGTTGTGCTATTTAGCCCATTTGGATTCAAATTTTATCCACCTTTGTTGGATACCAATATATATGACCAGTTCAGGTTTCCAGTATTCCATGAGTTCTCTTCCTTCTCTGCCTATAAAAATATTCTGAAAAGAGCACTGATTTGGTGAGCATTATATCTTCATGGAATCATCTTTCATGTATAGTGATTATTGCTTTGAGTCAATTAACCATAAGCTCTTTTTTCCATATAATTCATACTTTAACCTCTACTTTAATTTTCTTCTTGAGAGAAATCAAACTTAGAGCTAAGAACATCTGAATCTCAGAAGAAAGAATAATGTCATTCTTAGAATACTCTATCTCATTCAGTGTCTTAATTTTCAAGTTATGAATTTCTAAATCCTTAGCTCTTTTAAGAAGGTACACTCCTCATCCAGTTGCTTAGTTTTCAAGCTATGGCTTTCCAAGTTCTTGAGTCTCTCAGGTAGATGTTCCAGTACCACAGTGTTGCGTGGGATCAAAGGTAATGCAGAGAAAACTTTCTCCAAAAGAAATAAGACTTTAAACTGCTTTTACATGATGGGATTTCATTTGATACAAATTATTTTATTAGAGAATGAGAAATTCCAGTTCAAATTATGATTTCAGATCCCTGAGCTATTGACAAAGTCAGGATTAGAAATGTCACTATTATTGTTATGATCATCTTCCATACTGGTAATATTTTATTTAGAAGTATCAGCTTGCATAACATTAATTATATAGGTATGAACTCATATATCCTTATGAAGTTCATGGAAAGAATGCAAAAATTAAGTCCCTTAAATAAGAAACAACTTGTTCAATGGTGCATAACTTTTCTGAAACACAAGTAGGGCTGCAATCCTGTTGCCAAGTCGCTGCTCTTTCCATTGGACCACCCCAAATGCAAAGAAAGTTTGAAGTGGGGGGCCTTCATGTTTTTATCTGTGTCTAAGATGAGCCTGTCTGCTTTCATCTGACATTTCAAATGACTTGTTAGTCAGTCATATGTACACTTACAAATTACTGATTCGTCTTGCCAATCTCAACACTAACCTGTTGAAGCAAGACCAAAGGACCCTCAGTTCCTCTGGAAACCTTTCTCAACAGTCTGCATGATTGATAACTTCTTGATTATCAATGTCAATGCCTGAACATTTTTGCAACCTTTCAACTTGGACAAATTTTGAACACAAGTGATTACCTTTTGACCTCTAATCTGCCCTATATCTTCTCCATTAGTGGATTTTTATTCACACAGTCACTTTGCTTATGCCATGGTATCTTACTGTGGGGATAACTCCATGTAATATAACACCCAGAACCTTCAGCTTGTCTAAGTCCCCTTGTGGGTTTTCTCTGTCCCTTTGGTCGATCAGGTCACTGCTCACTGTTGCTCTGTGTCCGTGAGCTGCTTCGAGCTACTATCTCACATCTTCTGCCCTTTATGATCAACTTCTGAATATCCTTTAACTAAATATTCAGACTAAACAGGAGGATGATTTCTAGGAGGCCTGATGGTAACCAAAGAGAAAATAGTTACACTCCGTAGAAAATAACTGCAGAATGGAAGGAATACATTCTCCAGTACTGGAATATGCACACTTCCAATGGAACAAGGAGTGTACATTCAGTCTGATAGGTAGGTAGGGAGATGGACACATAGACACACATATGTGTATATCTACATATCTATATCACACATGTTACCTGCATATCTATCACATCTACATATCTATCATCTATATCTATTATTCTCACGGTAGAAGAAACAATTTATCCCATCAGCCTAATTTCATCAAAGCCTAAAGATTCCCAAAGAGTTTCATCTATTTCCTCTATAGTTCATGAGAAGTAAGGCACATACATGATACTGAAACTAATAAATCTTGAATCAGTTGTTTTTAGTACACAACTCATGTTCTTTGTCCCACAGTGGGCAGGTCGTGCCATAAAAAGTATTAATTTTAATACACATTGAAGGGCAAGCAGCTTTTTTGTGGTACCAGCAGTTCAATTTTCAACTGGAACCTGGAATCATTTAGAAGGCAAGGCGAAAGTCATTTCTGGGTCAGTCGTGGCAAACGGCATAATCATTTTCCTCTATTGCTACATTAGGTCACTGCTCACCACTCTCTGTGTCCATGAGCTTCTTTGAGCTGCCACCTCATATCTGCTACCACTTATGGTGAGCTTCTTTATATCTAGTTTGGAAAACCAGTTGAAGGCAGAAGGTACTTTTCTTTCTCTACTATAAAAAGAGTTTTTGGGTCACGGGTGGTTGCTTTCTCACTGAGCTTTTAAAAGAAGAGAGAAAATGCCTTCAGTTTGCTGGGAGCAAAAATATGTTCCTTTTCATCTGAAACCATTACTTGCATCTCACTAAATATTACTGAGCATCCCACAAGTAGCTTATCATCTTATCTATTTGCAACTGCAAACTGAATATATTAGGAAAACCTCTTCAGACCAGTGGAGCCTAGCAGCCCAGGAAGCTTTAGGGAATAAAATATCCGACAGCAGGTGGGCTGGGCAGACCAGCTGTGTGGCTGTACATAGGAACTGCCACTTAACAAGTTAGGGCAGCCTGTTCCCATGGCTCATGGGGAGTTGGACACAATTCTATTCCCCTCTAGACACCCTGGGCTGCAAAGGAAAACGCAGGCATTTCATCCTGTAATCTGACTCCTTTTTCGTGTGACTTTAGGTTATACTCTGAAAGAAGAGTTTCATGTGCAGGAGTAAAAACGTCAGTGGCAAGAGACAGTGGACCATTGACACAGAGTCCATATGTCAACAGTCTTATTATTTTTTGGGGACATGGTCAGTTACCATGGTAACCGGCAGCCAAGGCTTATTAGTGCTCGTTAGTGTTTAAAAGGTGATTTATAAGCATATGAATAATTGGAAGCTCTTTAACAGGTGGGGCTTCTGAACTCAGCTGCTTCTGGCAATTAGCTACGGGATTCAAGAGTTGTGCTGCCTTCCTCTGCAGCTGCCTGCCTGCCTGGCTGGCTCAGAGCATCAACCCTGAAAACAAGGCAGAGAGGAAACAATCCATTAGCGGGGTGGGTGGAGCAGATCGCGTGACCGATGGTGGCCTTTCCCCTACCAGCATGTGCAAGAACAGATGGGCGGGAGTATAGGTGGACGGCTGTCAATGTTTCACTCAGAAAATGTACATACTCTGTCCCCCAAACCCTTGTTTCTTGGCAAACTCATTAGGAAAGGAGCCAGAGATACATATATGTGAATGTTTATCCAGAAAGTGCCCTCCCTGAACCAGCAGTCACAAAACCCCCGAGTGGATCAGAACAGACGAGTTACGGTGCTATTCTTTCAGCTCAGTAGCACCCTCCGTCTTCCTGTCTCTGACACACAGGGAGAGACAGAGAAAGTGAGGTGAGTTGTTTGGAGATGTTGGGAGACGATGACATCCAGACGGAAACAGAGCAGTCTAACACTCTCGGCAGTAGTAACAGCAGCAGTAAATACACGACACTTGAGGTTGATGTGTTTCCAGGGCTGGGGAAACAACCCAGGACTTCACACACGCCAGCAAGTCTCTACCACAGAACTCCAGTCCCAGTCTATTGATCATATTTTTTACAGACGGGAGAGACAAAGGAGAGTAAGAGAAGATCAAAGCAGACAGTTATGAGTTTCAACAGTTTTAAAAGGTTGTGGATTAGACACAATTTTATCACATCACAATTTTTTTTTTTTTACTTTGAAGGGAAAAAAACGACGAAGACAATGATAAAGGATTTCAAAAGAAGATAATAGGAAATAACAATGCTTATTATAGGGCGTATTGTCATCTAAATGTAGTTGCTCAGATTACCACTTACAGAAATGAAAAATCGATCGAACAGAAGCGCTAATAGTTCCTCTCCATGAACAGAAATTAGCAGCATAATTATCTTAGCTATCTCGTGTGTATCTGTATATTTTTCTCTTTTCGTTCCTTCTTTTCTCCTTTCCCTAATTCCAATTGGTCTTTTCCTTTAAGCAGTTTCTTTCCCTTTCACAATATGTATTGTACATCTTGGATCTTATTTAATCTTTCAATTTCTTACACTAGGGAGACAATCCGATGTTTACACATGTGAGTCTGATTTGTTTCACTTATTGAGTATCATTGCTAGCTGCATCCATTTACCCATAAAAGTCTCCAGCTTATTCTTCTTTGTAGCTAAGTAGTACTCCACTGCATAAAATACCACATCTCCACATCTCTTTTTACCCACTCCTCACAATTCTTGATGGGCTAAACCCAATTTAGATAATTTGGGGATTTGGTTTCTTATTTTCTTTGTTAATTTTTAAAGACATTTTCCAGTACCTAATATTTTTCTAGAATTTTGGATTTCTAAATTACTAAGAAAATACATTCAATGAAGAACATCATAAATTCATTACTATAACCTATAGATGATATTTTTAAAAAATTTTATTATTTTAGCCTCATACCCATAAGAAAAAGAGATAAAAAATGGGAAGACAATTGGCAGATACTACACTGGTAGTAAGAAGTAGGAGAGAGACTGTAAAAGACTTTGAAGAGAGGCACAAAGAACAAGGAAAAACTTAAACTTAAAAACATATTCAATCTGGTTTTCTGTGGTTTATTTCCTTCAACTTATAGAGAACCTTAGGAGCCTATGGCCAGGCCCGATGACCCAGTACTGCTTGCGAGATGGCATAAAAGAAATGTGTGTGTATATGTTGTGTCTTGTCCTATATTCTCTCAGCCCTAGGCCAGTGCAGATGGGCAGTGATAACCCACCCGCTCCCTCTCCCTCTGTGTGTTCTCAGCGATGGAGTATTTATCATAAACTGGAGATTATTCAAAGTTCTTTAAACACTGCCACTTTTCTGATGAGCTCAGAAAAACTGATTTGTATGTCCCTAGATTTGTTTTTTCTATTACAGTCAGGGTTACATTCTCTTATAACTTTCTGCTTCATAATCGGGCATGAAACAATCTGCTCAGTACATACTGAGGGGGGTTGTTTACCTCTTTAATTATTTTAACTATTTCACAATAGGTTTTCTTTTCCATTCCAGTAAGACCCTAATTCTACTGATGAAGCATCCAAATTAACACCTTGAAAGTGTTATTCAGGCTGATTAAACACTACGCTATTTATGGAAATATCTTTTGTTATAATAATTGGAAGTAGTTTTATATTCTACAATCTATGAAGTGGGGGTTGTCATCTTTATTCTTTCTGTATTTTGCGGAGACTTGGAATATAGAGTAGGCTTTCCAAAGAAAAAGTTTATAAAATGAAAATAACAGACACTCATAATTCTTACTGAGCTTCAAGTATCATTTGACGTAATTTACATACTATAATTTGTTTAACTCCCACAAAAGTTTACTAATCCACATGTTATTAGTGTCAGTTTTTAACATATATAGAAATAGAAATATTACAAACAAAAGGGTTCTCAATGACAGAGCACAGTACATCAAGGGAAGACCTGGGGTTTGAAAATGTACCACAGAGGAAAGTGCTTTCCTACTTCCATCCAGCCAAACAACAAGTACATCACAAGTGAAGATTCTATATCCAATTATGAAATCTAAACTTGTAAAAGAAGGAAATTTTCCCCAGACTAATGAAAAAAATCTAGCAACCAACAAAATCAGTTTTCCTGAGCCTATCAGAAAACTGGCAATGGAAAGAAATTTTGATTAAAATAAAGTCCAGTGGCAAACAATTCGTAGCTAAGAAGACCAGCAAAACTTGTCTCTTCTCTGGCTGGTGAGCAAGAAAAGAAAACATTACCCATGACAGAGGTAAGGAGAAAAAGCCTAAATTTTTAACAGAATTTTAAGTACTGTGTGCAGTGCTGCTGTGAAAGGTTAGGATTCTGAATCCCTAGCTGCAGAGTAAATCTGCCTTCACTTCCAAACTACTATCTGAGTCTTTCTGGGTGGCAAGAGCAGTTTTCCTGTAGGACAACAGAGAAACGCTGCTAAGAGGGGATGAATAAGCAAAAACAGACTGGATTTTTAGACAATGAAACCAGGTTTTAGCACTGTCACGGATACACATCATTGTACATTTGTGGAAATGTGTAATGTCACACCAGGACAGAGACCTGATGAAAACTATAAACTTTTTAGAGACAATGATGTGTCCAGGTAGGTTGATCAAGTGTAACAAATATATCACTGTGGTGTGAGATTCCATGGTGGGAGCCTGTGTATGTTGAGGGAGTCTAAGAGGGCACATGGGACTTCTCTGTACTTTACATTCAAAAATGCTCTAAAGTGAAAGTTTATTAATATATATGTATGTGTGTATCAAATATATACATATACATATACATGCCAAATATGTATACATGTATTTATACATACATATGTATATTTGGTAAAGAAGTATAGTGTATTTGAAAGTGATTTGAATGAATTGGAGACTCATACTGTAATCTTTAAATTTATACTGTAGTTACTAGCTCCATGTGGTGTTTAAATAGAGATGGAATTAATTGAGATTAACTGAAAACTAAAACTTCTGTTCCTTAGTAGTAATAGACATTTTGCAGTGCTAAAAGTAACAATGATACTGAATTAAACATATATATATATATATATATATATATGTATACATATGTGTGTGTATGTGTGTGTGTAGTTAGTCATAGAAGAAATTTTGTGCAGGAAGTACTTTTCTGAATAAGCTGTTAAAAATAGCAAGGTACAAGTCTAAGTATTAAAATTTCAAGTTAAAATGGAATAAAAATATGTGATTTCCTGGAAAGAAGATATGGAGAAAAACAGAGACAAGTAACAATTAGGATAAATATAAAGCAAATAGGAGAGAAGGGTTACACCAAACTATATTGCCAATTACATTAAATGTTAATGCATTAAATACTCTGTCAGAGATCTTAAGATCATATTAATATGTGAGGAAAATCAACTCTATGTCATTTATATAGAATAGGTTTATGTATAAATAATGAGATTTGCAGTGAATGTATGAAAAAATATATTGTAAAAACACTAAGATTAAAAATTCATGTTAGATTCAGATAAAGAATATTTTTGGAAAAAAGAACATTTCATAATTATGAAGGGATTGATTCATTAGGAAATCTTCACAATTATAAGTGTTTAAACATCCACTGTAGAATTAAAAACATATGAAGAGAAACCTGGTAGACTAAATGGAAAACTAGATAAATCCACAATTATGGTTAGAGATTTTGATTATATAACACATTACCAGAGAGCTGTGTAAATGGAATACCACACCAAACACTACAGTCTTTACATGTGCATGTGGTTCATTCACTAAAATGGTTATAAGCAACACCATAAAAAGACTTCCAAATCATTAAGATTAAAATCATACAAAGTACATATTCTAAGAATAGCTGCACCAAATTAGGAATTCCTAACAAAAATATATAGAAATTCTTCAAATATTTGGAAGGTAACAAAAACTTTCTAAGTAACCATGAGTCAGCCAAGATATAGTATATTGTTAAAAATATTGTGAAATGAATTATAATTTTAAAAAGTGTAGCAAAGTGTTTTGGATTCATTTAAAGTTATACTAGAAGGGAATTTATAATTTTAAATGCTTATTCCAAAAAAGAAATAATTTAAAATAAATGATGAAATCTTCTATTTTAAGAAAAATTTTTAAAAAGCAGAATAAATTAAGCACAAAGCAAACTGAAGAATAAAGTGATGATAGCAAAGGCAAAAATCAGTAAAATATTAAACAAACAGCCTTTAACCAAAACATCACAAATTGGAACATGAAAAAGATTAATACATTTGACAAAGTCATAACAAGAATTATCAAGAGAAAAAGAAATACGTATTACCAGTATTATGCAGAGACATCATAAAGATTCCACTGGAAATAGAAGGATAATAAACAACATTAAACCAATAAATGCTGCAGATTAGATGAATGGACAAAACAAACAACATGGCAGTAAATGGGAGGGAAGGAATTCTGTGCTATGCGTTATGTTCCTGTCCTCACCCCATACAAGGAATGTAAATGTTATGCACCACAAATACATATGAAGAAAAATACAAACAAACTGAGAGGTGAAATCGAACATCCACATATCCTTAGAAGTAAAAAAGAAATTGACCTACTAATTAAAAAATCTTCCTACAAAGTTAATCCAGACTCAGACGGCATTACTGAAATTTTACAAAATTTTAAGTAGGAAATAACTCCAATTCTATATAAATTCTTTCAAAAGCCACAATTTTTATTGTGAGAACAGTATAACTGTGATACTAAAAGGTGACAAAGATATTACGTAAAAGATACAGACCAAAAAATCTCACAGGCAAAATCCTTAACAAAAAATGCAATCACATGTGCATACACACACACACACACACACACATGCATGCACATAAACATGCACACATACAGGTAGGCACATGATTAACATATTTCACCTAAGGTACACAAATGTAGTTTGACTTTTTATTCTAAAGAGCAAAGAATGAAAAGAAAGACAAAAACAAAACAACACAAAAGCAATAAAAATGACACAGAATTTCCAAACAAGGTGATGGGAAATTAAAACTGGCTGTTGTATTACATAGTGTTATCTTCAAAGTAGTTACTCAGATAACTCAGATAGGCATGTGGGATTCATCAAACAAACACTGTCTGTTCTTTTCAATACACCAATAGAAATGAGCAGTAAAATTATCTTAGCTATCGTGTGTGTGTGTGTGTGTGTGTGTGTGTGTGTAGTTCCCTACCTTCTTTCTGCTTCAACATTTTAACTTCAACCTGTATCATTCACCATCCATTAAAATAAAGAACCATCACAATACTATCTCAATTCATTTATAAAATAATAGTTGACAAAACTGAATCTATTTCCTGAATGAAAATTTTAAAAATTAAATATAGAAGGAACCCTATTCAAGCTAATTTTAAAAATCTGTGAAAATTGTATAAGTAGCATCCTTAAATAAGAAGTATTCTGTTTTTCCTCCTATTTCCAGTACAAAGCAAGAATGTCTTCTCTCATTAATTCTCTTGAACATTTTTCTGCAGATCCCTACCTGTGCAATAAAACAGGAAAAATAAGGAACAACCTTAAATAAATTAGACATCTGCAGACAAAGTAGCTGTATAACCAGAAAAATCCAGTAAATCTATATAAGAAAATGAGTATTTCCAAAATAAATTGAGGTTTCTAGATTTAAAGTCAACTCACAAAAATCAAGTTTTTAAATCTCTAGCTTGTTGGTGTTGTTATTGTTTAGAACTTGCTGCATTACCCAGGGCTGGTCTCAAAGTCATGGACTCTAATGATATTACTGCCCCATTTTAGGAGATCAGGGTATGAACACAGCATAGCACCATGTGCAGATTTCTCCTCGTCTGTGAAGCATGACTTTGCTGGTATAAATATGCTTGGTCAATAGCTTTTTTCTTTCAGTATTATGAAAATCTTGTGCCACTTTCTCCCGGCCTATAAGGCTGTGGCTGAGAAGTCAGGTGTCAGGTGAACTGAAATGCTCTTCTGTGTTTTTCTTCTCCCTTCCTCCTTGGAAATCTCCATTTATCACTTTCAAAAGCTTGATTATGAAAGAGGTAGACCTGAATTAAATATGATTGGCAACTTTTGACTTTCCTTGTACTGAATATTGTATCATTCTCTAGGCTCTAGGGTTGGGAAGTTTTCTGTTATGATCTCTTTGAATTAACTACTTATCCCTTTCATATTCTCAAATCTCTCTTGAACCTTAACATCCTGAGATCTGCTCTTTTAATTCTGCTCAAATTTCTTAAATCTCTTTTCAATGCTTTTTAATCATCTTTTACTCCTCCAACTACGGATTTTCAACAGCATTGTCTTTGAGCTAAGTAATTCTCTCTTCTTTTTATCCTGTTAGTAATATTTTTATTATCACTTAGTGTACTTTTCAATGCTATACTTTCTTACTACTTTCATTTCTCTTTATATTTTTAGAATATTTAATCATTTCTTTGTGTTCTCTTAATGCTCAGTGCGTTTTCTTAAAAGAGCTGCTTTAAATTCTCCATCTGAGAACTTGTCCACTAGCTGTTCAAGTCCTATGTTTTGGGAAGTTCTAATTTTTGTTAATTATACTAAGGATATTTAGATTAATTTGCTATAAATTTGTGTAAAAAAAATCTGTCCATCATGGAAGAAAGAACCTTGATTCATGGGCTGAATCTAACCTAACACCCCTTAAGGTTCTGTGCTGAACTCTTTCCTGTGACAAAAGCCCAAATTTTGACAAAATCATGACTTTTGAATGAACTAAGATATATATGACCACTCTTGCTGTTACCTGAAATCTAATCATCCTTTTGTGGCTTTTTCCACCACCGTATTAATTTTCAAACAGAATTCTCAATCTCCAATCTTCAAATCAGAGGGTCTCAGCTTCAGAAAGACCTTTTTTTACTTTCCCAAGTGTAACAAGTTTTTGTTTTTAAGTGAATTAGTTAAGAATCAGAGATATGAAGGAATTTAGAATCAGTAGGCTGAAAAGCATTCTCTTGTAAACATTTAGAAAACATGCAAGAGTAAATTGCTCTTTTATGAGGTCTGCAGAGGCTCATAATACATAACTTGCTTTTGTTGTGGTGTTTAAATTTTGCCTTTCTCTCAAACTACTTAGACATTTCTTATTGAGAAAAAATCAACCCGGATTCCAAGTACCAAACCTGGCCACAAAGACCCCTGCCCTTTACTTTCTGTCACAGCTATAATCTTTGCTTCTCACGCTTCCTTCACACATACCCAAAGCCTTCCCTTTCTTTCTATGCAGCCTTCCCTTGGCTTCCATCACTGCTTTCCTCCTTCAGGATACAGCCAAGGTTCTTCAGCTTTGTTGCTAGCACCTCTTTGCAATATCATTAACTCAGTCATAGACCCATTCACCGGTAATTTACCGAAGCACAAATATGGGTGCAAAATCTTGGCTAGGTGCCAAGCATATAGTGGTGAAAGTTTTCTCTGCCACCTGGGGCTCACGATTTTAAAATCATTTTGAAAAGAATTACAAGTTTGATTGTTTCCTTTATTAAACCTTTCACAGTCTCTATATACTGTGTGTGGATGTGGGTGTGTGCGCGCGCGCGCCCTTTTTCTTCACCCTTTGCTTCTTTATAGCGGCTTTGTGATTCAAACTATTAAAGTACACCTCGCTTCTCTCAAGTGTGCCAAGGACCACTGCTGTGTTTTGATTGACACAATATTTCTTGCTTAATAAACAGTTTCTCAGCATTCTCAAAATATACTTCCCCAGGATCACCCTGTCTCACCAGAAAACACCTGGTGAAAAAGGGGAATGGTCACTGTTGTCTTCACTTTGGGGATCTCTGCTTTCACCCTTCGACTTTCACTCTGACATTCCTAAGCTAACTTACTAGATGCTCACTTGACTCAAGCACTCATTTATAAATATGTAATCCACGTTTTCCAAGAGCCAAAGAGAAGCTGGGTGAGCAACACCTACTCCTTGCCTTGGAGAAGGCCAAAATTAAAAATACTATATTAAAACAGTTTTGCCAGAACCATTAGGTTTGCCTTTCAGAAAAGTACAGATCCTTACTGAATTTGGAGTTTTCTAAAGAACAGGTTTTAAAGACATTAAAATGTGTTTTAAAAACCATATTTAAATGTTTGAAAAATATTTCATGTTAGTGATGAGGTATCCTACCTAGTTCTTACTATGTGGTGTGCCCCTGAGTGAATAAATGTGTGGGCATACATGTGTAAAAATATGTGTGTATATTTACTACACATTTGTCTTAGTATCATGTTCCTATGGGGTTCTTTTCAAACTACTTTTAATATAAATTGTATTCTAAAAAGGGTTTAAAATACAGAGACAATGATAAGTATAAACGATTCTTAACAAGATACTGCATGAAAAGTTTAAAACAGATTTAAAACAGCTTCAGTGCATTCTCCAAAAGAAACAAGATATAAATGATGTATGCACACACCCAAATGCATGTGTATACTTATCCATTTTGGAGTGAATTATTTTTTAGTTTATTTAAGTCCTAGAAAATGATTTTATTGTACCAAATAGGGGCTGGGGATATAGCTCAGTGGACTAAGCGCCTGCCTAGCAAGCGCAGGGTCCTGAGTTCGATCCCCAGTACCGCCAAAAAAAAAAAAAAAAAAAAGATGTATTGTACCAAATAACACCAACTATTCCTCAAGAGCATTTATTAAGTGTGAAAATTCATTAATATAACAACTGATTTGATGGATATTACTCTCAGAGCCTGTTACAATGTTTTACAAATGGCAAACCTTTGCATAATTGAGGTTAGCAATTTTGATTTATTTACTAATGAGCACAAGTGCCACACAAGATAATAAATAAAATTTGGTTGAAAAGATGCAAAACCTACTCAAATAGACCTTTAATATTTGACAGAATTTTTTTTTAAAAATATTGGATACAGGAGAAAAGACACGACATGGACATTGATATTTTCTTGCCTGAACATGCTTTGGGGAAATGTTTGTCTCCTTTTGTTCCTCTTCCCCTGGATATCTGCCATTTCTGAATTTCTCCTTATTTTCTTCCTTCTCTTTGAGACTGAAATTTTTAAATGACTGCTGACAAGGCCCTGTCTATTTTATAAGAAAAGTTCACTCATAATATAGCATTTTAATTTTAAACCATCGCCTTGCCCTTGAAGAGAAATACAGTACAATTTACTCATTTTGAAAGCAAAAAGGATCCCCTAATTTTTTTCATTATAAATACACTTCAATCTTTTACTATTAATGGAATCTACAAAGTTTTTGGATTATAATGAATCCCACCTGTTTTTCCATAAAGCCTCTTGCTCTCTCATTTTGTATTTCTTTGAGACTTCTGTGTTGTCCTGTAGAAAATCCCTCTGCCCTTTGTCATTTCTCCATTGCGTTTCCTTATCTACTTACACTATACTCGCTTTTCTCTTAATCCTCTTCATACACCCTTTATTTTTTAATATTACTAGTCTGGCTCCTTTTGACACAAAGCCTTAAAACCCACTACCTATTTCTGTCTGTGTTGCCAACTTTTCATGTCCCTGTCAGGTGACACCTTAAATCTCTTGACAGCAAATGTCAGAATCTCCCCAAGTACATCATAGACCAACTTCAACTAAATTTAATAAAGGTTTGGGCAACTCTGAATAAAACAATTGACTTGTGTGGGATAAGTGGCCCAGTGGAGTCTAATTCCAAGATAATAATGATTTCAAAATCTGGGCCTTATTTTGTATATCATCATATCTACACATTAGTTTCCCTTTTGTATTTTACCAGTATTTTAGGGACAGCCTAGCCAGTGATGGAGAATAAAAGTTCTTCTGCACTCCTGAATGTTTAGGTATTTTCTATAGTTCTACAGTAAATGATGTAGCTAGGACATAAACTAGAAAGGTTACGATTTAAGAAGGTGTTAGAAGTCTCCTTGGTCCTTACTCTCTAGCAATTATCGACAAACTTTTGACTTTTACTTCCTAATATGGATATACATACTCCAGAAACAAAACTCGTTCTCCTCTTTTTTACTCCTTCAGCATTTTTAAACTCTCTCTTGGTTCACAATTAATTATTAGCAAATATTGAATGAGTTTCCTTTGGGAACAGGGATGCAGCAAATTTGTGCAACTTAGTTATAAACTTCAGAATGATCTTTTAAGATGTTTTCTGAACCTTGGTTCAAAAATTGGTATTTCTCTTCTTAACCTTTAAAAATGGTTTGAGTGTAAAAGGACGAAGTGATTTTTTAAACACTGTCACAGTGACATCTGCCAAAAGCTAAAAGTATAGCATCGGTTTAATGGACCAAGCCTGTAACCACCATGAAGTTGTAATGTTGTGAATTCTATAATGGGTTATGTGAACAAAGTAATGTGTTTGCAGAATCACATGGTGACTCAGAAAGACACTGAGAAGCTATACTTTGGCAATTTTGTTCCAGATTCAGGAAAGGAATATTTATTTAATCCATCCAATCTGATTTAAAACACTGATAATGATATTTGGAGTGATTTTTTTATATTTTTCTTGGTTCAAGCTCTACTATTCAGTCAAACTTCAATCCATATGATAGCCTTTGCCTCTGCAGACATGGCCATAGTGCTTAAGGTGTCAAGTTCAACGTTAAAATGCAAACTTAAAAGAAGTTGAATTTTTTAACATACGCCTTTCCCAATAACTAACTACAAGTACTCCTTCTGCTCCTTTTCGGTCATTAAACTGTGAAGAAATACTTCGGGTCCAGGAGGATGGCTATTAGATTTAAGGTATCCTAAGATCCAAACTAACTCTTCATTTTCAAATTCCTGCTATGATCCAGAGATTACCAGATGTTACATAAAATATCAAAGGCATATGAATGCATGATTCAATGAGTACTGAGAAAATCAGAAAAGACCATAAACAGGGCACTGGCTAAACAACAGGGCAATGCTGTAGGTTGGAGTGTGTCCCTCTGTAGTTCATATGATGAACCTGTGATCTCCAGTATCTCTTATGTAACCTTATTTCTTTCAGAGTTGTAGAAGATGTAATTGGTTGATTTAAATTGAGGTTATTAAAGTGATCTTATCCAAAATAACTACTATCTTTAAAAATTGGACGATTTGGCCAAGTTATCTTCAGGTGAGGTGAAGGCAGTGAGCAAGGTGGTTCTTCTCCAGGCCAATGAATTTACTTACCAGGTGGCAAGTAAACCACCAGCAACTAGAAAAGAGGCATGAGACAGACTCTTCCTCATGACTGTCAGAAAGAGCCAATCCTGCTGGCACCTTGAACTCAGACTTCTATCTTCCAGAACACTAAGATAACACCTATCTATTGTTTAAGGCATACAATTTGTGTTATTTTTTTAAACTAATAGGCCTAGTAAACTTCTATGGGGAACCAACTTTGGACAAAGACAGAGGTTCATGATTACACACCACTGGTACATGTATGGTTGTTGCGGAAGGAGGACAGGAGGGAGGGCGGCATGGGCCAACAAATGTCAGGGGCCATGGCAGAGACCCAACTCGGACACTGTCCTTTTTTCACTGTGGAGAAGATCAGATACTCATCCACCAGAAATCAAACAGCTCATGTGTGGGAGAGAAGGTTAAAGCATTCAAAGTTTAAATTATATGAATTAGTAGCAAAAGAAGAAGGCAGAAGCAGCTGGTTCCTGTAAGTGAGTAGAGCCTGAAAGGATGAGAAATTAGGACTCCGACTCTCAAGTCCCAAATTAACCATGGAGCTTTTTTCTGTTCCAAATTATTGAGCAATGAGGACAATTGAAACAAATCAGGAAGGAGTTAAATACTGGTTAGAGAAATATTTCAAAAGGTTTCTCTGGAAATTGTCCGCTAACCATATGGAAGTGTGAGGAGAATGGGCGCAGACACAGGGTGATTGTGAGTTTATCGCTTATCTGGAGATAACTGGAGATTCTTTAAGCATCTAATAGAACTAGGCACATAACTACCACATTGGATTTTTGTGAAAATTAAATAAGACAATCTATGTAAAGTGCTTAATGCCAAAGGCTGAGTCAGATATGTACATAATTATAATTCACCTATTCCTTCAAATTAGGTATTTCATAACATTCTTCCTTGCCCTTTCCTAAAAGTATAAGGTCCCTGGAAGCTTTAAGTACAACATGAGATTTATCTTATTCTAATACCATTTATCCAAAACACAGGGTTGAGGCAGGGGTGAATTATAAACAAGATACAAGGTAGCAGATGCATTTGGATTTCCCTGTGCTGTCCTCAGTCTCCACTTTTGTCACGTCTACCTAAATCTGAGGTCAAGGCCAAAAGCATCACAAGAAACTCAGGAAATACCTATGTGGGTGGACCCAATTGGCTTTAATGAGTCTTGCTTTTCCTCAATTTCTGGGGTGAAGCACCAAATGACATGATTCAGAGGGCAGATAACACTTCTACAACCTCTCTCCAGTCCATCTATTTCAATAAATACTCTACACTTCACTGGGACAAAAGTTATGCAAATCTGGTGAAAAGTACATTAGAGGCTGCCTCCTCCTGGTACTATCTCAGCTTCCTATGATTCTAGCTCATCTCTTGCCTTGACTTTTGGAGTTCATGCCCATGGAGAGAGCAATCTGTTCAAAAGACCATTTTTGTTTTCCTGAACTATAATTATTTGGCCACAGCATAATAAAAATCACTTTTTAAAATTATGAATTTTTCTTCTCAAATTTTGTGAAGTACAAAGAAAAGCTGCATTAATTTATGGTACTTTGATTAACCTTGAGTGAAATAATTGAGCCACCCCATCATTAAATGTTCACAAATGACCAAACATGGGAATTGAACATTGTTGTATTAAAATTACCAAGGTTGGGTGAGTGTGTTCAGGAACTAAAAGGTGTTCCTTGTGGTGGCGAGACTGCTCAGGAAGTGTTTTTGTCTCTGAGGCTTTGTAGCTTCCTGTAGCAAAGACTGTTGCCCTTTGCAATGACTGGACGCGAACTTCATCATGAACTCTTTAAGCATCTTCCAACTTCTTGTAAGCAAGTCATGAAAGAAACACAGGAAAATAAGAACTGAGATTCATTAAGACCAGATGCACGTTCCTTTGGTAGAGGTGACATAAAGAGTGTCTTTGGGTGAGATGATTAATTAACAATAGACAGAGTTTCTGGAGACAAGAGACTCTTTTCCTAAGCTAATTTTGACATTTCCTGGAAACAGGGACAAGATCCTCCAGGCTAGGCCCTTGATTAAAACAACTCTGCAGAAGGCATGAGCATGATGTTAAGTTTGGAAAAAAGAAGGAACTTCATAGTATGGCCCACAGACTAACCACTAATCCTCTTCCTCTACTTATTTTTTCCCTAATTTTTTTAAATGGAGTGTGTGGATGTGTGCTATGTCTCTGTAGGTGGTACACAGGCTCTGGTGATATAAACATGGCATATACATACTCATATTTGTGAATAATATCATTGGCTCTTTCTGCTTTTTTTTCTAAACACCCATGTAACAAAATATCTTTACTGATAGCTTTCTGTATTGGTAATTTTGTTCATATTTAATATTGAACTTCTCCTACATTCTTACTCTGTGACACTAGAATATCCAAAGACAGTGACTTAAAAATAGAGATTAGCAATAACCTCACTTTCTGCATTTTTGAAACACAAGGAACAATTAATATTCTGGCCATGTGAATTTGAGAGGACTGACTTTTTTCAAAACAAGGGAGATTTGACTTCAGTGCAGTTGACAGAACACACATCAATCAACACACACAAACGCATACACATTTGAAGACCAACTTGGAACGTCATGAAATTCCTGTGGTCATCTCTGTATTCCTAGTACCTTACAGAATGCAGGATAGATAAAACTGTGTGCATATGATCAACGTTCCCTGACCCCAAACTTTATAGGTAAGTGTGCAGGTTTTTTCATTAAATTTGGAAAAGAGAACTTCCTGAAAATTCAGCTGGCTGTAGGAAAGTGGATAGCTGGATATAATTGGAGAGAAAAGTGGCTTCTGAAAACCCTGTATTGCTCATATCCACAGTCTGGAGAAGAAAGCAACTGCCTGGAATGGATGAAGGCTCAAGTGTATCCACCAGGAGAGAGCTCTTAAAAAGTAGGGAGGGCTGGGGATATAGCTCAGTGGAATAAGCGCCTGCCTAGCAAGCGCAGGGTCCTGAGTTCGATCCCTAGTACCGCCAAAAAAAAAAAAAGGTAGGGGGACTGGGATAGCGAAGATAATTTGCAGTCACAGATATCAGTGACTTCTGGATAAGAAATATTGCAGACAGAGTAGATTATGAAGTTAAAAATAGAGAAAAGATGTGCTTGAGAATGGTAGGATAGCAGAAAAATAAGTATGGAAGATTTTTCCTGCACATCTCGGGTCTATAATTTGCTGAAGGTGCCTAAATTGGATGATGTCCCTCTTCTCTATTGTCACTTGAAGGTCAATGAAAACTGAATACAAAATCAGAAGCCACGAGTGAGACAGAAGATTTTCTACACTACTAACCTGGATTTTCTGCTAATTCTCATGGCTTCCTGGAGCTTTATCAGTTTACTTCAAGATGATAAAGAGAGAAAACAACATGTTAAAGTAAAATATAGTTTCAAAAACAAGTTTGAATTGCGATCAAGAAGAAATAATAATTCTTTTAATAAACTCTTTGCACTATGTGCTTTTTATTTTACTTGCTACATTACATATCTCAACTACTGTAGGTGCTTGTACAGTTCCAGTATTTCAGGGACAATGTTTATCTCAAGACATAGTTTATGTAGGGAGAAAGTTCTGTGTACATTTGTGTATTTTTGTTTTCTTTCCCAGGGAGATTGTAGAGGAAGTGGGGAAGATAAGAAAACTTTTAATTGGTGTACTCAGCCAAGCAGTTCAGCAACAGAACATTAATTTTTATTTTAATAATGTCATTTTAATTGAATACTTTGCTGGTACTGCACCAAATTGAGTCTCTTATTTAAGATTACATTAAGAAAGATCACTCCCTCTACAGCTGATGCCACCCATGTGCCCAAATAAAATGTTATCCATTTGGGAATAAGCAGAATTTTTATCATTGTTCCTTGAGGGATTCTTTAGCAAAAAATGGTATTAATAGACTACAAAGCTATTGTTTTACAGTGAACAAACTACCATTGAAATATAGCTTTTTTCATAAGCTGTGGCAGAGATCTGTCACTATGCACTGAGTTCTTGTTATGTTTTGTTCTCCAGTAATAGGCTGTAGCTAGTTCTCTCCCACTTTAGTTAGCTGTGTCTGTGAAACTTTTTTACCAGTGCACAGGAGCCCATGTACTGTGGGTAGGTCCCAGACCGAAGCTACTGTAAAGTGCGATGTATCTCCTCCTGCGTGTTTGATGTTTGATGTTTTCTCTGGCTGGGTGTTATGACGATGTGCCTCTACGGGATAGTGAAACAACTGGCTGGAAAACACTGGAGCCTCTGAACGTCTACTTGGCGTAGGCTTTTTTCTTCCTCTTGACCAACATACCCGCTCACCCATGGGATAGGTGGCTGTAATGTTAATGTGTTGAAAATTGGGTCTCTGCTACTGTGGCCCAACATGGTCTTCTTATTATATATCTCTTTCTAATTGGATTATGTATCTTATCATGAGTGTAAAAAGTAGAAAATACTCATTGTCAAGTTATCTATTTCTTCTGATATTTCCAAGCATGACTTGCTTTAATACAGACAGTGAGTAGTAGCAGCCCAACACTGGGTAGTGATTGGAATTTCCAGTTTTAAAAATCATGATCTTTTGGTGTCCAGAAGCACGTCAAGTTACCAAATATTTTGACAGGAATCAAATGAAAATAGTGATTAAAGCAGAATGCAGTGCGGTTCAGTAAGTTGTGGCTGAATGAAGGGACGAATTTGTGAATGAGTAGATGGATGGATGGACAGAGGAAAGTAGAGGGAGTCCAGGATCTAGATGAAGAGGCAAAAGGTCCAGTTTTTTCTCGACTTGCAAATATAAATGAAGCAATGAAGGTGCATCTTTCCATGGCATAACTGGGAAAGGAATGGAATTTAACATCACCCCGATGGAAATTGGCACTTACTTCACAGGCACAATATGTCACCAATCCATTATGTATTTGCACATAAAAACTTAGATTTATTTACATACAGTTTAGAAAATCCCTGAAAAGAAATCTTACTCTATCAACTTTCCGTACTGACAGTACTGGATCTCAGCTTCACCATCTCTGGGTTATATTGTGGTACAAGGCAAGGCCAGAATTAGACATAAGTATTTCTACTTTGGGGCCCCAGGTTCTCAAAATTGTACTACTTATCACCTAGAAAATTGAAAAGTAATTCCTTGAACATTATTTATCCATAAAATGAAAACAATGACTACTAAATGTACCACAATAATGTGTGCTCACTTGTATTATGAAAATTTAAAATGATTATTGCTGGTAGTGTATTTTTGCTACAATTTAGGAACATCACATCTTCTGAGTTTCATAGGAGGGTATTTTAGGTTAGGTGACAATATTTTTGGATTTCAATAGAGATAAAAGAAATGGAGGTAGAAAGGAAAGGAAATCTGCACTGTGCTGGGTTTCCAAAATTGATGCACTATAACTGCACCTCTTGTTCTCATGAACCTTCACTCCAGATTCTGGATTGCGTCTTTCAACTAATATTTTAAATTAAATTCTTCATATTTTCCCTCATTTCCCTCATCTTCCTCCTTCCCCCTCCACCTCCCTATTGCTCTTCCTTCCTGTCTTCCTTTCTTCCTTCCTCTTTCCTTCTTTCCCTCCCTCCCTCTCTTCCTTCCTTCCTTCCTTCTTTTTCTCTTTCACTCTCTCTATCTCTCCCTCCCTCTTTGTTTTTATTCTATATCCCTGCTTAAAGATGAGGTAAATCTGCTGATATAACAAAAACACACTAATTCAGTGATGTTACAGGCCATGCCTTTCTAGAAGCTGTGCCTTAAACCTGAGGTTATCATGGAAGGGTTATTTTGTGTAGTATGCGAGGCCTGGGGGAACCACAGTTTGAGAGTGTGATGCTCTGATTAATGTGGATATTTGTGCTGTATTGAGCATCTAACATGCACCAAGCCCCAGATTCAGTATTTTACACACATTGTTTCCATTAATATAAACAAGAAACCTAAGACTATGTGCTACCAAAACAGAAAGGAGAGAGGTTAGGTAACATGCCCAAGTTCACACACTATGTAAAAAGCAATGGTGGACATTACTTCAATCTGTCTCCTCCAACCATGCTTGTAACCATGATGCATTATTGCATATTTTGTAGACAAATTATACAAGTTTTACTTTCTAGACACTGGAAAGAAAAGTAGGATTTCAAAACACATTGAGTATAGGAAACCATTAGTTATGGTTGGAAAAAGAGATCTTAGGCACAAAATTTTCAATCTAATGATTGAGACAAAAAAAGTAATAAGCTTGGTGCTAAATTGTCTGCATTCTAGAAAGTTCAATAGAATGGTCAAAGCATCTACAATTAAAAAAAAAAGTTTGTGTTTAATTCTTTTACAACTAAAGACCCAGCAACTTTTCAAGATGTTGGTGCCAAAAGGCAAGAGCATAACCGTGTTCTGAAGGAATGCCACCGTGTGGTTACTCATGGTTAAACAGCGAGGGATCTGCTCCTAAAGGAGCTGAGATGCCTGCTCCAATTAGGATGCAAGGTCAAGGCACTGCACTTGTCAAAGGTCTGCACGGGGACAAAATTTGCAGCAGGAAGCACAGGTAAATTAATTTTGAAACTAAAAACAAACCAAAACCCTTGCATATTGTCATTTAATTTGCATAAAACTTATGCTGGTGCCATGTGGCATGTATAAGAAATAAAAATGTGGTATCATGATTAAAACAGACAATCAGAGCAGTTGCTGAAATGACAGGACAAAGGACTGTCAATCTCTGGGTTAAAATAATAAATGAAAAATATAACTAAATGTTTGCTGGTGAGCAATGAATGAATGTTTTGCTGTAAAATAAAAGGAACCATACTTAAAAATTTTTCAGAGAAACATCTTTGCATCATTGGTAGCATTTATTTTTATGACATTTTCCCTCTTCCCCTGAAAATGTAGCCAATATAAGAGAAAAGCATAATAAAGTTTGGTTAATTTTATAATTCTCTTTAAAAATTTTCTTTCTTTAAAAAATTTTGACCTCATTATTCCTCTAAGACCTATAATCTAGCTGTACAATAATGTAGATGCAGTATATCTATAATGATGGGATGCAAGAGCATCGCATTACAAGACATAATTAAGGTCAGATACATCAAAGAGAACCAGAATATGTATAGGGAGGAGAGCTAATAACTCACTAGACAAAAACTGTCAATCATTTATGCTTTTCAGACAAAGAAGTTCATAGAGGCTACTCAGACAGGACAATAAAACATAGAGTCAGAAAACTTTAAAACGATAAAGTAAATATATTATGAGTCTTCTCATCTAACTACAAGTGCCTTGAATGTGGTCACCACATGTTAGTTATGCATTGGGTCTTAGTATATAGTTCTTCGGAGTCAATACATCAAATTCTTTATGCATGTGTGTGTGTGTGCGTGTGTGTGTGTGTGTGTGTGTGTCTGCATGCATGCGCACACGTGTGTATTAAATCCAAAAAATACTTCATTGGATGCTAATTATTATATCAGAACAAATTTTAAAATTAAAAAAGTATTTTGCTTTGGCGGTCAGTTTTTGGCTGAGTAATAACTGTATGGCATCCTTGAATAAATGTTTTCTTATCTCATTTGCTGTCCTACCAGATTGTTCTTACCACTCCTCACAGTTGCCAACAAATTTATTTATTTAATATTCTTATTTTTTTGACAGGGAATTGACAATGGTTGTTGTATTACATATTGATAACTTCAAAGTGCATGCTCAGGAAAACAAATATAGACATGCAAGATTGATCAAATAATTAATCATTAACTGTTACTTTCAATAAAGCAGTAGAAGTCAGGAGTATAATTATGTTAGCTATCCTGCATATACATACATACATAATTATCCCTTTCTTCCTCTTCTCTTTTCCCTCATCCCAGTCGCTCTTTACTTTTCAGCAGTTTCCTTTCATTTCACAATGTTTATCATACCTCCTAATTTTTAGTCACACTTTCAGGTTCATTCACTAGTGATACAATATATTGCTTACACATGCACATCTGATTTATTTCTCTTACGAGTATGGTCTCTAGTTGTGACCATTTACCTATAAAAGCGTCAAGTTTATCTTTCTTTATAGCTGAGTAATATTTCACTATATAAAAATGCCAGAGTTTTTTTTATCCAATCCTCAGTTGATGGACGTTTGGGTTGCTTCCATTATTTAGCTATTACAAATTACACAGCTACAAGCACGAGTGCACATATACTGCTGTGATATGATGTTTTCAGATCTTCTGGGAAAATACCAAGATGGGGAATAGCTTGATTGAATGGGACCTCTAGACATAGTTTGCTGAGGAAACTCCAAACTGATTTTCACAGTAGTGTCACCAGTCTGCATTCCCACCAGCAGTGGAGAAGAGTTCCTACTTCTCCACAGCCTCACCAGCATTTGTTATTGGTTGTTTTCTTAATGCTAGCCATTCTTACTGGGGTGAGATGAAATCTTAACATTGTTTTAATTTGCATTTCTCAAGTGATTCATGATATTGGACATTTTCTCATGTATTTATTTGCCATTTGTATTTCTGTATCTGAGAAGTGTGTATTTATCTCAGATGCTCATTTTAGGATTAGGTCTTTGAATTTGGGGAGGTTGACGTTTTTTAATTCTTTGTATGTTCTAGATAGAAGACCTTTGTCTGAGGGAAAGCCAGCTAGGATTTTTTCCCAATTTGTGGGTTTTCTTTTTACTTTACTGGTGATTTCTTTAGATGTGCAAAAACTTTTCAGTAAGATGAGGTCCCAGTTATTGATTCTTTGAAGTGTTTCCCTTGCAGTTTCATTTTTGTTCATGAACTCTCCGCCTACTCCTATGTCTTCAAGATTTTTGCCTACTTTCTCTTCCAATAGATTCAGAGTTTCTGTTTTAATATTGAGATCTGTGATCCATTTTGACTTGAGTTTGGTGCATGGTGATAGACTTGGGTCTATTTTCAGTCTTCAGCAAGAGGTAAGCCAATTTTTCCAACACCATTTATTAAAGAGGCTATCTTTCTTCCAGTGAGCTGGTTTGGCACCTTTGTCAAATATTAGGTGGCTGAGTGTGTTTGTAGTTGTGTCTGCATCTTCCAGTCTGTTTCACTGATCCTCAGGTCTGTTTTTTAGCCAGTACCATGTTGATTTTATTACAGTAGCTTTGTAGTATAATTTCAGGCCAGGGATTGTGATTCCCCCTGACTTATATTTGTTGACCAGGATTGCTTTTGCTGTTCTGGGTCTCTTCTGGTTCCAAATAAATTTTAGGAATGTTTTTTCTAGATCTGTGAAGTATGCTCATGGAATTTTAATGGGAATTGTATTGAATCTGTACAATAATTTTGGTAGTATGGCCATTTTCACAATATTGGTTCTTCCTGTCCATGAGCAAGGAATATTTTCCCATTTACTGAAGTCCTCTTCGATCTCTTTTTCAGAATACTGTAGTTTTGATTGAATAAATCTTCAACTTCTTTTGTTAGATTGATTCCTAAATATTTCAATTTCTTGGATGCTATTGTGAAAGGTATGGTTTCCTTAATTTCTCTCTCAGACTGTAGTTTGTGTACAGAAAAGCTATTGATCTTTGAGTTATTATGCTTACCTTTAAAACCTTTTTCCAACACATTTAAAGGGAGATAAAATGTATTTTCTTTATACAACGGTGCTCTCAATCGTTCGTGCCACCCAACTCCTCTTTTCGAATTCTTTCTCTCTTTTACATCCCTCACCTCTCCATTTTCCTACATGATCTTATCAGTTCTTCTTAACACAGACCTTAAATCACCTCCTTTTGACTGGCTCTGATCCCTGTGCTTTTCTGTCTCTTAGGTTTTTTAAATCTATCACCATCAGTGTGCTACCTTGTGCCCCATTCTTAATGAATTTATATTATTTCTTCAATTGTGTTACTCCCTGAGAACAATGACTTTCCTCCTCACACTTAACCTTTTCTAAATCACGCATGAGACAGTAAGCCTTTACTGAGTCAACAAATGAATGAATGAATGAATCCTTGTAATCTCCAGGTGAGCATAAGACATAATGTCTGACAGGTGGCAATAATTAAGTATTTCATTAAGAGGTGGGGATCTAGCTCAACGGCACAAGTGCCTGCCTGGCAAGTTCAAGGTTCTCAGGTCGATTCCCAGAACTAAAAATAAAAAAAAAAAAAATAAAAGTTTAATTAAAAGTTGAGGTGATTGAGTGGGAGAGTCTCCAGGAACTGAAATGCTGTGTTCATTTATCCACTGAAAACCTGAGAACTCTGTGAGCAGATGCCTTCAAAGGAATGCTTGAAATAGGCAGTTACGTAGATAAGCCATCTATTTCTGAGTGCCTTAGTGATTCAAACTTCACATGAAATGAATTTTGCATGACTCAGATGACAGACCAGTGAAATACATTATTAAAGTGGTGATCACACTGATCCTTATCATTCTAGATGTTAGGAGATGTTTGTTACGATTGCAAACATATTTCATCTCCTCATCCCTTCTGTTATATCTGTTGTGCTCCCTAATTGAATCTACCTATAATGCTATATGTGTCTCCAACAATGCAAATTTAAGATTGCTCAGTTTCTTTAAGTTTATATCATTAAAGATCAGAAAAGACAATTGTTAGTTACATTTTCTTTCAAAAAGACCATCGGTGATGGGAAAGCTGTGAGTATTTGACAACACTAACAAAAATACTCTAATACATTATTGTTTGTTGTTCTGCTACTGAGAAAGGATGACCTTCTTCTGGTATTTCCCTGACACAGTGGCAACTTTTAGAGTTTATTTCATCTTTATTTAGTTAGCGTGGCTGAAAATCAGAAATAATTTATGTATATGCGTCATGCCTTCGTGAAGCTTAGCTCCTGTTTTGGGACCTTTCTCAGTGTGTCTCCCTAATTACTACTACTGGTTTTGCTACCTCATTTACCATGTATCAGATCCACCAAGACTTCAAGATAGCTTGTGGTATTCTATCCACCTGCACTGTTCCTTAGGTTAGCATTAACTTCAGATGATGCAATGGCAGGCACAGCTGATATTGGCTTGATATGTGCAGTGACTAATATTATTGGAATGGCCAGTTTTGTACTAGATTTCCAAGTCTCCTTCCAAAAGAGACCATTTTTAAAAATAGTTCATAAAATTCAAAGCCCTGGAGATCAATTAAAAGGCAAAGGTGTCTGAAGTCCAAGGGAACTGCAAGATGATTTCCTCATATACTCGTCTGTTCTACACAAATCAAATTATGTACTCAAAGCACACATCTTAGTATACTAGGGAAGTCCAAGTGTGACACGGGGCAAAAAGATTGTGAATTAAAGAGAGGACTGAAAAAGCAGGCAATAACACATAAAAGCAGAAGTGAGATCTTGCAGAATATCATATGAAATTGTCCTAAGGGTAGTTTTGAGGGTATATGAGGCAATCAATGCATGAAAATTAAATGAGATAAATGTTTCATCCTGTTAAAGGCAGTTCACATGCATACATGTACACAAGCACAGATTACTTATCTAAGTGCTTAGAGTAGGAAGAGAAAAGGGAAAAAACAAACCAACTACAAGTAAGTAATATTTCCTCATGGGAGAGAAACAAAAGACTCATACTAAATCTTCTTTTTAAAAGAGTGTAAATTGGCCCTGCCTAATAACGTTGGATTCAAGAGAAACTACTTCTCTACCTGTACCATGACATGTGAAAGTTTGATTAGGTCTTTAAAATTCCTCTGTTCATGAAATAAAGATTTGCTTTAGCAGAGCTGGAGACTCAACACAGTGATGAAAGAGTGCTCAACCTCTAGGTGCATCCCTTGGTCCCTTTTAAAAACTTACTCTAAGAGAGGGTCTCACTAAGTTTCTCAGCCTGGCCTTGAATTTGTAATCCTTCCAATCAGCCTCCCAAGTAGCTGGAATCACAAGTATATGCCACCACACTGTGCTGAGCCAAGAACACATGTTTTTTTTTGCCAGGATATTTAACAAAAAATGACTGGATTTTTATGCAGAAAATACCTGTGAACCATAGTTAAGGCAGTGTAAATGACACTGTCTTTGTAAAATTTCAGATAATAAATATTTTTTATCCTCCAAGTAGAGAGCCAAGTGCTCAGCTCTCTTTCCTGGGCAAACATGCATCCATGGACAGCACTGAAATGATTAAACACAGCTCTGTTTCCCCCAGAGGAATAGCTTTTTTAAAACTAAGTTTTACATCACGTGTTGCCCAGAGGGTATATCGTTTGCTTTCCCCATTTCTAAATGAATAATAGTGAATAAGATGTACCAATAATATCACATATTACTTAATGTTTTGCACTAACAAATCCATGAAAATGAATCTTCTACTTTTTTAACTCAATGAATCAAAAACTAATGTAGTCCAGAAACATTGATATTATGAAAAGAAACGTATGAGTTTGGTTTATAGCTCAGCTGAAAGAAAGCATTTTGACACATGTTCTTGGAAATATTGACTAAATTTGAAAAACTCAAACAATTATAAATCAAATCAAACAATTATAAATATTATTTCCTGAAAAAATTTGAATTTTTGACTATTTCTTAACTTTTAAACATTAGTGATAAAACTGTTTCATACACTTCAACAAGCATATAAATTAAAAACCAGGCATTATATACTTTTTATTTTATCAATAAATGTATGAGACCAAAGACTGTGAGATTCCAAATCATAGCAGGCTGCTTTGTGAACTAGTTTGTGAAGAATAAGTCAGGAAAAATTTACAGTTGAATAAGGAAAGGCTAATATCATTGGCGGAACACAGAATAAACATACAGAAATGCAGTTGAACCGTTCAGCAAAGGAAACCAAACACCACTTCTAGGTCTGTCACCATAACTAGTTTCGTCAGTTTGTTTCCTTTTATGTACAATAGGGTTAGTTCCATTTGTGACAGTGCCTCCCAGGAACGAGGGCCATCGGGGCAGTACGTCTTCTTGATGCTCTGTGGAAGACTGCTCCACTGCTCTGTGCGAAGCCATGGGCGGGCATGCGCACGCACATGGCCCTTGCTACTACTGTTTGTGACCTAGGGAGGAAGCTTCTCTATTTCATGAGAGAAATATTTCACTCTCATGACTCAAAGATCAAATGAAGGACATGGACTATGTTGGATACTTCAGAAGTCATTTTAGACTGGTGACGTGAGATATAAGTGTATGAAAAATTAATTAAACTTGCTTCTTTTTCCTTCTGTCCATTCTTCTTGTTGTTTATTAGTGTAAGTCTGCAGTTCATACTGTTTGCGGTCATCTTGGGGAGTGGGCACATGTACCTAACAGAGCTTGATTATTTTTTAATCCCCTTGCCCTTCCCTCCTGCTTCTGTCCCTTCTCTTCTAAGTCTCCTTTCCCCATTTTCATCCCTATTGATATTATTAGTTCTACCTCGTGTTTATGACATGTAATGCTGCCAGTCATTTCCTTTATCAGGTTCCTGCACATGGCACATCTTTCTTTCTTTCTTTTTCCCTTTCCCTCTCCTCTCATCTATGTTCTCTTGGTCAGCTTCCCATCTGCAGGAGATCCATCCCCTGTCTCCTTCTACCCATTCTTTATTGTGCTTTTTGATTATACTTTGCTGTATTCAAATGAGAGCTATGACACCATATTTAAGCTTGTTTCTTAATCTAGGATCAGGACGATTTCTGTTTGGTGTAAGAGTTACTGTAAATACCATTTTTAATCCCAAGGGGGGAAAAAACACTATTTTACCCTGTGGGTATTCTAAATCCTCAAGCACTGATAGTAATTATGAAATTATAAGTAGTGCTGCATTAACTTTAGCTTATTAACTCTTCTTAACTACCTTTCAAAGAACCCTCAACTTGTTCCCCAAATATACTACTATGATGGGGAATAGACACTGTAATATTGGTAAACAAATGTAATTTTTTACACATACCATGCTTACCATTTTATCTTGCTTTTCTATCTAAGAGTTTAAAATATCAAATATCAAAAACAGGCAAAACTTGGTAATTTTTCAACAGGTCTTGTCCATATCCTTTGTTTTTCCTTTCTTTTTAATAACATTCTACTTTATAGCCATTTATATTTTATATGCTTTTCATAATAGATGAAGAACTTTGGATTTAATCTAGGGCAGAGGAAAAGTTTTGTGATTGAAGACAAGGGAAGGAGAACATAGACTGATGGCTATGCTGTGAGTGGACAGTGAGCCCTGAACTGCCAGGCCCTTGATTATTCACCTGTACAGTGAACCCTCATGATGACCGCTACAGGCTGTACTTTAGTCACTGAAGTCCTTTTGACGTTGGAAGTCCCAGGCCACATATCAAGTAAATATCCTAATACTACCCAGGTATAAAGACAGATAAACTCAAGGCTTTTATAGGTAAATGGTCACAACTAGAGACCATATTCAGAAGTGAAGTAAATCAGACACTCAAGTGTAAACAACATATTGTCTCACTAGTGTAAAGAGCCTGAAAGAGTGAATAAAATTAGGAAGTAGGATAGACATTGTGAAATAAAAGGAGACTGCTCAAAAGTAAAGAGCAACTGTGATGAGGAAAAAGAGAAAAGAAGGGAAAATTATGAATATTTAGGATAGCTAACATAGTTGTACTACTGATTTCTATTGAGTTATTGAAAGGAACAGTTAATGATTATTTTATCAATCTTACATGTCTATATTTGCTTTTGTGAGTAACCATTTTGAAGAAATCAATACATAATACAACAGCCATTGTTAATTTTCTATCACCTGTCTGAATTTCACTATTGCTTGTATTGTTCCCTTGTTATTTTATAAATGTGTGTTTGTTAATATGTTTTCGTTCTTTTATTCTTAAAAAAGCTAAAATAGACAAAAAGGGGACAAAAAGATACAGAATTTCAAAAAATTATAGGAAATTAACAATGGCTGTTATATACCAAATGCAGGCATAAATAATTGATCAAACAATATAAGCACTAAATGTTCCTTTCAATGAACAATAGAAATTAGTAGTACAGTTATCGAAGCTATCTTGTGCATACATAGATATTTTCCCTCCTTCTTTTCTCTTTTCCCACACCCCAGTTGTTCTCTCCTTTTGAGCAATTTCTTCCCCTTTCACAGTATCTATTGTACTTTTGGATCTTATTTACTCTTTCAGTTTATTACACTAAGAAGACAAAAAGCTAAAATAATCTCTCTCTCTCTCCCTCTCTCCCTCTCTCTCTCTCTCTCTCTCTCTCTCTCTCTCTCTCTCTCTCTCTCTCTCTCTCTCTCTCTCTC
>PVLD010011839.1:0-63345 GCA_004027595.1 Dinomys branickii
GTTACTTTTCTCTCCTTGCTGAAACAAAATACCTGATGCCCAATGTTAAAGGGAGGAAAGGTTTATTTAGCTCACTGTTTGTAGAAGTTTCAGTCCATAATCCACTGGCTCCAGGGTAGCGTGGCACATGGCAGAAGGGCAACAGTTCATGGCAGCTGGGGCTGCAGAAGACAGCAAAGCAACTAGACATAAAGGGAAAGCAAACCTCCTTTCCTCTCTTATATGCAGACTGCCCTGTTTAATTTTTTCTGTGGTGTCATCTGTGACCCATTAGTTGTACATGAGGGTGTTATGTAATTTCTATGTGTTTATGAAGTTTTTGTGGGTTTTTTTGTCAATAATTTCCAATTTTATTGTACTATGGTCAGATAATATGCATGAGATAATTTCAATTCTTTTGCACTTATTTAAGCATGTTCTGTGGGCTAATATATGATCTACAGTCATCTCTTGCTATATCACAGTTCATTTATTGTGGCTGCACTGTATCATGAGTTTTTTTAACCTAATTCTGTGTTTCAGAGTTTTTGCTGTATCACAGAATTTTGTGATACTGTATGCTTATAGAATTTTACATGTTGTTAAAATTATGTAGGTTTGAGAGTCTAGAAAGTGTTTAAGAGCATATGAAGTGTTTATAAGTGTGTGTGAAAGCTTAATAAGAGAGTGAGAAAGGTTTATAGTAATATGGGAAGGGTTTATAAAGCCTTGAAATATATATAAATAATAAAATAAATACAATGCCACTACTTTGCAGATTTTCACCTATCACAGAGGTCTCTGGAACGTAACTCCCACAATAGGTGAAGGATCTCTGTATTTTAGAGAACATCTTGTGTGCAGCTGAGAAGAATGTGTGGTCTGATATTGTTGAGTGGAACACTGTAAAGGTCTACTATGTCCACTTGTTCACAAGTTTGGTTCAGTTCTGTTATTTCTTTACTGATTTTTTGCCTAGTTGATCTATCTCTTTGTGACAATGGAGTGCTAAATTCCCCTTTTACAATTGTATTGTTGGTTATTTGATTTTTCATACCTATTAATATTGGTCTTATATACTTGGGTGCTCCCATACTTGGTGCATTACATTTATTATTGTGATCACTTCCTCTTGAAGTTTTCCCCTAACAAGTATGTAGTGACTTTCTTTATCTCTTTTTATCATTCTTGGGTTTTTTTTTTTGTTTTGTTTTGTTTTGTTTTGTTTTTGAGACAGGGTCTTGCTATGCAGCTCAGGCTGGCCTTAAGCTTACTTGGCAGCCCAGGCTGGTCTCAAAGTCACAATGATCCTCCTGTCTCGGCCTCCCAATTACAGCTTGAGTATTATAGGTATGCACTACCACAGCCAGTGATCATTTTTCATTTGAAGTTCACATTGTCTACAAACAGACTAGCTACCCCTGCTTTTTTCCGGGTTCCTGTCACATGGAATATTGTTTTCCATCCTATGACTTTCAGTCTATGAATTTCTTTTTGAGTTACTTGTGTTTCTTCTATACAGCATATTGTTGGATCTTATATCTTGATCATTCTGCTAGTCTGTTTCTTTTGACTGGTGAACTGAGGTCATTTACATTGATTGTTATAACTGATACGTATTGGCTTATCTTGGTCATGGTATTTTATTGCTGTTGATTCCCTAATTTTCCCCTCTGTTTAATTGCTGATTTCCTTCTGTTGTTGTTCTTGAAATTGTGATCACTTTTATCTCTTTATAGAATAGCTGTCAGTACTCTTTGTAATGGTTGGTTGGGTGGTCATAAATTTCTTCAGTTGTTCTTTGTTGTAGAAGTATCTTATTTCTCCATTAATTTTGAAAGATAATTTTGCAGAGTACATCAATCTGGGTTGGAAATTGTTTTCTTTCAGAACTTGAAATACTTCACTCCAAGCTCTTCTTGACTTGACAGTTTGTGTTGAAAAGTCTGCCGTGATTCTTATGGGCTTTCCTTTGTAGGTTGTGTGTTTCTTTTCTCTAACAGCTTTTAATATTCTACTCTTTGGCTGAAGGGGAATCTTTATTATATGTCTGGGTATATTATTATACGTCTGACATTTATTTTGGTTATTGCTGACTGGAGTTCTATATGCTTCACTAATATATGTCAAATTCTTTTCCCACACTTGGGAAATTTTCTGCTATTACTTCTGCAAATAGTCTATGTCATTTGTGTTGACTCCTGCCTTTTCATTGACACCTATGAGTCTTATGTTGTTTTCCTTTGCATCATCTTGCAGCTGTTGAATTGTTATTTCCTGGTTTATTGTTACTGTTAAGAGATCTTTTCTTTTGTGATTACTAAGTGCAATGCTGTCTTCAAGGTCTGAAAGTCTGTCTTCAGTTTCATTCAAGCAGTTTTAACAGCTTTCAATGGAATTATTAATTTCCTGGATATCTCTTTGAATCTTTTTTGAGATAGCCGATGTGGCATAGGTGACTCCATTGTGTTACTGGCCTCCATTTTAAAGGTCACTTCAACTCCTGATGAACTTACTCCTCTCCTCCTCCCATTTAGTTGAGCATAAAACTCACAGGGGACAAACAGGTCATTAATTTAAGGATCAAACAGTTAGGACAAACTGTGGGGTAAACTAAAATTTAACCATATCCTGCTTGACTAACAAATCCCTAGGAAATATAAACCTTCTGAATACTTGTAAAATTCCAAATAACCCTCCTGGGTAAGCATGGTTACCTGTAAAAGTATCAAAACATTTCGAAGTTCTTTCATGGCCAATGTTTTCTGACTCTGTGTTGGACTGTCACCCTGCTGGCAGAAGAAAAGCTGTGCTTGTTCCAATATTCTTGGCTTCCTGTGAGTGGTTTCTTGCTGATCTGCCACAACAGTTTCATGCATTTGAATTCTTTCCTATATTTTTCACTGAAGATTTTGATCATTTTTATACTCTATTTTTTATCTATACCTTCTTTAGATATGCTGAACATTCTTTCATTATGGTTGTCATTTCTTTTTTTATAAAAATTATTTCTGATCCAATTTCCTTTATAACCGCCTGGAGTTGCTCCTTTCCTTTAGTTGCTGTCTTTTCAGAAGTTTCAGGTGTGTAACTTCTAATTTCTTGTATGTCAATGTCTCCCGGACTTGTTTTGGATGGGCTGGAGCTCTGGGATTGCATTTTGCTCCTTCATCTTGACATCTTCTATCTCAAAAAAATTTTTATTTTGTTTTACTATGATGATCTTTGTGAGTTTTGGTAGTATGTAGCTATAGCACTAGTATTAAAGCCTCTCCAGGAAAAGTCTGTTCTATAGGGATATCTTCTGTACGTAGGAGATTCTTGGTTTGTGTCTGTCCCAGGATCTCACCTTCCCAATTAATTGAGGGTGGAATGTTGGTTTCTGTTTGGCTCTGTCCCCAGCCTTTTGGTGAAGGGTATGGTGAGATTACTACCCAAGAGCTCCCTAATATTATTACACAAGCGAGAACAACTGATTATGACAGATGTGACATACTAGCTAGAGTAGTACAATTAGCAATAATGATAGCATCAAGCACAGTTTAGAAATTGACAAACTGTGGTAAGTATTGATTTTGTACTTTAGACCATAGGGTCAAAGTCTGTAGTTATATAACAGAACCAATCATAAATTAGGAGTTTGTATGCTACATGTTTCCCTGTGTTAGAGTGTATTTGTTCCGGGTTCCTCCAGACAAACTGGTTGTCATTTCTCAGGAGCTTTCTGTGCTGCCTATCCTGTGGCGTAGGGGGATGGGCCAGGCACCTCGGTTCCTCCAGACGGAGGATGTTGTGGTGGTGGAGAGGCAATGGGCAGGCTCTCTTCCCTCCTGCATGGGTCACCTAGGCTCCCTCAATGGCAGAGGGGTGATAGGCAGGGTATTTCCCCTCCTATGCAGGGCATATGCTATGGCATAGCTCACCAATAAATCTTTTATACCATCATATGCATATGTATTATATATAAGTGGTATATTCATGTTATATATTAGATGTAAAGGATATCATTATATTAAATCTGTTTCTCTAGTGAACCTCTAACTAACACAGATTTTGGTACTGAAAGTGGTGGTTATAGAGAAATAAAAATGCAAGGATGAATTTCTCTCATGAGTTTAGTGGTTGCTGGAGTTGGCTGTCTAATCTGATAAGATCTAAAGTTGCCATGTTCTCTTCTTCTGATAATGTGGAGAGTACCAATAATCCATGGTATGAACTGTTTGAAGTAATGCACAACAAAAATTCATTTGTCATTTGATCATCCCAATTCATCATTTGTGAAATGCAAGGAATTTAGTGACTCTATATGTAATAATTTTGAACATGTTTTGAAGAATGGGAAATATAAGGATGATGGTTGCTGTTAGCATATCTGGAAAAACTAGTAAAGGAAAATTATAAGCTCCAGATATGCATAAACAACTATATCTTTTAAGTGTGAAGACAAATTAATAAAGGAACATAAGAAGTTCCAAGATTCAAATTCCTATACACATATAAAGACTCTAAAGGTTTTAATTTGTGTCCTGAAAAAGAATCTTCTCTCCTTTAACTACAGGAATGAAATTGCAGAAACCCAAACAGAGGCCCTCATAATTGGATTGGCTGAATTACAGTCTAAGTTAAACACTCAGCCTCAAAGCATATCTGAAATGAAAAGAGGGTGCTGATCAGAAAAGAACAGGATTTTGTATATTAGATGGAGATGTTTGAGAGAAACTTGATGAAGCTGGGGACATTGAGCTCCTGAATCTCGATGAGATTATTCTCCCAGAGAAAAAGACTTCCCCAACCTCCATGCCAGAGGCATCCCCACCTCAACCCCTACAGTGTTGGCCTGTTTGTCTATACCTGAGGAAAGTAATCCTGTTCTCTCTATGGGAACAGTACCATCCCTGGTACAGTCACCAAAGAAGATAATCCTGACACTCCTCAGCACCCACCACTTTATTCCTTGGCCTGTAACCAGGCCTGGATCTGAGAAAGTTCCCACAGATGAGACATACACTAGGACCCACAAGAAGGTTTGCTATACTCCTGAAGAACTTTTTGAGGTTTTTTTAAATTCTTATAAACAGAGGTCTGGATAAAAAATGTGGGAATGAATTTTAAAGGGTGTGGAATAATGTTGGAAGACACATAAACCTAGCTCAAGCTGAGTTTTTCAAATATGGGCCCATTAAATAGAGATTTGGAATTTAATGTTGCAGCTAGAGCATTTAAAACAAGGTTTTAGTAGTTGATTTAGCTGGTTGGTTGAAGCCTGGATCAAAAATAGCCCACCATGAATGAGCTAGAGATACCTCAGGGACAGTGGTGAAAAGAAATGTTCACAATGGGCAGAACTTCAGGCAATGCACCTGTCATGCATTTTGCCTGGAAGAAAAAAATGGCCAGATGTGTGACAACATACTGATTCATGGGCTAAAGCCAATGGTCTGACCAGATGGTCAGGGAAAATGACTGGAAAATTGGTGACATTAGGTATGTAGACAGACCTCTCCACATTGGTAAGGATATAAAGATATTTTTGTCTGACATAAATTCTCACCAAAAGGTGACCTCAGGAGAAGAAGGCATTCATAATCAAGTGGATAGGATGACCCTTTCTGTGGATAGCAGTCACCTTTCTCTTTAGCCACCACTGTCATTGCCCACTGTGTTCATGAACAAAGTGGTCATGGCTGCAGGGATGGCAGCTATGCATAGGCCAGCAACATGGATTTGCACTTAACAAGGCTGATCTGGCTAGTTACTGCTGAATGCCCAGTGTGACAGCAGCACATATGAACGCTGAGTCCCTGATATGATATTCTCCAGGGCAATCAGTCTGCAACCTGGTGACAGGTTGATTATATTGGAGTGCTTCCATCATGGAAGGGACAGTCCTTTGTCTTAATTAGCATAGGCACTTCTTTTAGGTATGGAATTATATTTCCTGAGCATAATGTTTCTGCAAACTACCTTCCCTGGGCTTACAGAATGCCTCGTCAACCAACATGATATTCCACACACCATTACTTCGACTAAGACACAGGGTTTATTGTCCAAGAAGGGAGGCAATGCATTCATGCTCATGGTCTTACCATGTTCCTCACCACCCAGAAGCAGATGGATTGAGAGAAAGGTGGAATGATCTTTTAAAGATGCAATTACAGTGCCAAGTAGGTGACAATACCTTGCAGGGCTGCAGCAAGATTCTCCACAAGGCTACACATGCTTTGAATCAGCGTCCACTGTATGGTACTGTTTCTCCCAAAGCCAGGTCCAGGAATCAATGGGTGGAGTGGAAATGGTAGCACTCACCATTCCCCTTGCTGACCCACTATCGAAAGTTTTACTCCCTGTTCCCACAACCTTATGCTCTGCTAGTCTTGGAGTCTTAATTGCAGGGGTGAGTGGAGATTTGTGGCAAGGAGAACAATGATTCCATTGAACTGGAAGCTAGGATTTTCCCCTGATCATTTTGGGCTCCTTATGCCTCTGAGTAAAAAAGCTAAAAACAGAGTCACAGTATCGTTGAGAGTGATTGATTCAACCTAACATGGAAAATTGGACTCTTACTCCAGAACAGAGGAAAGAAAGAATATATTTGGACTTTAGGCAATCCCTTATGGCACCTAGTAGCACTACCACGCCCTGTTATATAAGTCAGTGGGAAACTACAATGAACCAATCTAGGCAGGCTGACAGTGACCCAGAACTTTCATGAATGAAGACATAGGTCACCCGGCCAGATAAAGAACCAAGACCTGATAAGGTGCTTGATGAAAGCCAAAGGAATACAGTAAAAGAGGTAGATATAAATACTAGCTATGAGCATATGGTCAGTTACAGAAATGAGGATTATCAGGGGCCAGGGATATAGCTCAGCAAAACAGCACCCACCTGGCATGTGCAAAGTCCTGAGTTTGATTCCCAGTGCCCCCCTAAAAAAAGAAATGCGGAGTATAATTATCATGAATTTTTTTTTTTTTTTTGCGGTACTGGGGATCGAACTCAGGACCCTGCGCTTGCTAGGCAAGCGCTTATTCCACTGAGCTATATCCCCAGCCCTATCATGAATATTGCTTCTTTATTTTGTTAATATACTTGTGCACATATACTTATGTATTAGGCAGGTATCTTTGTTTTCATTCTTTGTAACATAATGTTGATAGACAGTATTACTTCTTAAATACTGTGAAATCTATATGATAACGTGTAAGTTATAAAATGTTAGGAGAGGAGTAAGCATCGCCAAAAGAAAAGCTTTTCTTCTATTCTGGGAAGGGAATAAGTGCACTTCCATTGGTACACTGAGTAGTTGTATCATGTTATGTATAATTTTGAACTTGCTATTGTATTTGGAGACTAAATATGGCTTAAGGAGATGTGTCTGGTTATCAAGTTCGTGAGGAATGGGTTGTGATCATTATTTGGGATATGTCAGTTTGAATGGATTAAGAATGCCTACCAGATTAGTGGAGCACAGTACCAAGTAAGCCTGTGGATGACTGATGTGCAGTCTGAGGAAGGAAGACTCACCCTGGGTGTGGATGTCACCAACTAATAGTCTTGCAGCCTGGACAGAATCAAAAGGGGAAGAAGGAAGTCTTCCTTTTGCTCTTTTGGTCCTCCAGCCCTTGCCATTGCCTTCAAATGTTCATCTCCAGTTTGATCAGGCTTTCGGTGTGGGTTTTTCAGATTTGCAATGCAAACTCTTTGGCTCACACTGGAATGTGCAGTGAGCTTTAAGCATTTGACCTTCACCTGGCTCCTCCAGCTTTCCAGCACACAATGGCCATTTTGTAATCTTCCACCTCTGATTTCATAGGCTGCCGCTGTAAGCCTGCTAAGTAAATCTTTTATACACTGTATAATTGTATAATGTATTTTAATTTACCAAATGGGTTGCTCTAGTGAACATTAATTGATACACCTTTACTTTAGTCTTTGAAAGAGAAAACTAAGACTTGTCCATGTCACACAGTTGGGAAGAGAGAGCACCGGGGCCAGCCAAGAGCCCTGAGCGCAGACACTGTAATCTGCTGAGCTCACCAAGGCTTGAGTCCTGAAGCCTGACAAAGGTGCTGCACTTGCTCCTCCTCCACCTATACCTTGCTGGAGGCTCCAGCACACCTGAGCCCCACCCCTACCCACTGCGAGCACTTTCAAAGCTCAACATAGAAATCACAAAAGGGTACAGAGCCAGATGTCAGAGTAACAGTCTACAGAAAGTAGTTACACACTGAGGCAGGTTGGCCTACAGGGCAGTGAAGACCTCCAAGTGTGAACATCCTGCAACCCTGAAAACACCCAGGCGCTGACTTCATTCCGGGGTGAATGCAGGTCACAGTCCCCCTTAGGGGCTAACTATGGACTAGTGACCCCAGAGCCAGCCTGATTCTGGAGTGACCTAGCTGGTGCAGCTCCACCAAAGGCTCCAGCCATGTAGTCCTTGCTACTGTTCACCCAATATAGAAGCTGAGGCATCTGAGAGGAGGAAGCCAGACGATGTGCCCTCCCTTGCCTCGAACGTGGAGAACTCCAGAATCACTAGTCTTGCACTCTGCTCCCTTGGCGGGTTTCCCTAAAGGTTGCAGCATGGCGTGTGGTCCTGCTCATCACCCTAAAAGCATTACAGATGCAACCTGTTTACTCAGCGGACCCTGAAAGACACAGGCTGCTTAGCAGGTGCAGAGATCCCTAGCCAGCACTGCGCCTCCCTCCACATCTAATGAAACCCCACAGGTCTTACCACAGACCATCTCCGTCCTCTGCTCACCCTGAGTACCCTGCTGCTCACCTTGGTTAATGTCTTCCTTGCATTCTGATATTTTCACATGGAGCTTTATTAACAGATTAGCCACTTTCACCCTTTCCCCAACGTGATCAAATGTACTATTACCCCAACTTCAGAGCTTCACAGATGCCAAAAAGATAGATATGCAAAGTTGGAAATAGCATTTTATGACATGAAAGATTGGGAAAGTGGTGAGAGAACTTCCAAAAGGTGAGTGTAAGACAATTATCCTTTAATCTTATCTTCCTCCTTCCCCGTCAGAATCAGCTTTTCAGCCAGCTCAGGGCATTGTGTTTTCCGAGGAAGGAGCACAGAGCCAGCGCTCTGGCCTCTGGACAGCAAAGTCTAATGAGATGCATGCCTTTTTTGCTGTTTCTGCAGACCACAGTTAAAATGCACACACACGCATGCACACGCACACACATGCGCACACACACACACACACACATCAACAGAGAAGTTTCTCTTTTCTTCTGAATTTACTATTTTTTTTTTTTTTTGTCTTTTTGAGACAGGGTCTGCTATGCAGTTCAGGCTGGTCTTGAGCTCACTTTGTAGCCCAGGCTTGTCTTGAACTCCCAGTGACCCTCCTGAGTGTTGCATTACAGGTGTGCACCACCACACCTGGCTCCTGAATGTATTCTTGACCTCCTTTTCCAAACTGTTAACTTGGTAACTCTAGATTCTCTTACACAAAAAGTGATGCAATTGTAAATATTTGATTAGCCAATATTTTTTGACCATTAAGTTGGTCTCCAGTGTCTTAACCAAACAGTGAGCAAAAAGAAAGAAAAGATAAATTTCAAAGAGGACTCGTGGTTCTTGTTAGCTGTCTTGCTGGAAGGTCTGTTTGACAATTTAACAAAAACAGAAATAATTTGGTTTAGTTTTTGTTTGATTAGTGATAAAGCATAATAAGGTATTTAGTTTAATTTTAATGTTAGATAACAAACAATATTTTAATATGTGTTTCTAAAACATTGCATGTTAGACATACATTATATGGTGTGTATTTACACTACAACATACCCATATTGTTTACTTACAATTCAAATTTGACTAGAAATGCTGCATTTTAATTTTCTAGGTCTGTTATGTAGACTGTTTCTATGTTTCATCACAAAGAGTTCTTCACAAGTAAAAAACACATTATTTGAGAGCCTTGGAAGCTGAAAGCTGACATGTAAGATTCCTAAAGCACAAATTCCTTGCACTGAGGTCAGGACATACTTTCAGAAGTAAATACGAGTTACGCTAGCTATCATGGGTGCTAACCCAACAAAGACTTCCTAATTCATGTGTAAGTGAAATTTTATCTAAATTGAAATTGGAGGAATGTTTCAATTTGACTACAAAATTAGTGATGAAACAAAACAGAACTTTCCTTTTAATGTATTTTGTGCAAATCTTGAATACTGTTGTTGAAGACTTCACTGAAGAGAAGGTAATGCTGACAGCATGAGCCAGTTGGAAGGAACTTCGGGTCTTGCCAAGACTCCCTGCCTTTCTTACTCCATCTCACTTTTCTTCTCACATCACTTTCTTACTGAATGTGGATCAGCACTACTCACAGTCATCACTGTAACTCAAAAGAATCAAGAGATCTGGGTATGGTGGTACACTCTTGCATTCCCAACTACTGGGGAGGATGAGGCAGGAGAATCTCAAATTTGAGACGAGCCTAAGCAACTTAGTGCAACCATATCTCAAAATGAAAGAAAGAAATGGGGAGGAGAAAGAAAGAGAGAAAGAGAAAGAAAAGAAAGAGAGAGAGAGAGGAAGGAAGGAAGGAAGGAAGGAAGGAAGGAAGAAAGAAAGAAAGAAAGAAAGAAAGAAAGAAAGAAAGAAAGAAAGAAAGAAAGAAAGAAAGAAAGAAGAAAGAAAGAAAGAAAGAAAGAAAACATTGGGGATTTAGCTCAGTGTGAAGATCCTGGTACTGCAAAAAAGCAAAGGCAAGCAAGGGAAGCAGAGGTATTCTCTCATGTTTAGGAGGGGTGGATAAAAGAAGCAAGCAAAGAAAAGCACAGCAAAGAGAAGTTAACTTGCTCTGAGTTTCATGGGGAGGAACGAAAAACTGGCCACTGGCCCCCAGGCGGTCAAATGGCCATGGACATGCAGCAGCTGAGGGAGCAAAGGTGCACAGAGCGAATGAATGCCTCCCTCCGGGGAATAGGGCCTGAGAGGAGTCAAAATGTTCAAAAGCTAAATTTCAATCTCGGCGGTAATTCTCTCTCATAACCATATTCATTGCATGGTCCTTTATGATTTTTCAGGAAATATTCATCCAAATGTAGCCTTGACAATATTGTTCTAGGTCACTTTATTGTAAGGAATAGTTGATGATTATTTGTTTGATCAATTTTACATGTCTATATCTGTTTTCCTGAGTATACACTTCAAAGTTATCAATACTTAATGCAACAACCATTGTTGATTCCCTGGCACCCTGTCTGTAACTCAGTTTTGATTGTACTATTCTTATGCTACTTTGTGTCTGTTCGTTATATGTTTTTGTTCTTTTACTTTTAAAATAAAAGTGTAAAAAAGAAGACAATATTGTTCTAAGACAATTTTCATCCTACATGTGTCTCAATTTGATTTTTTTTTGAAGAAGAAGAAGAGTCTCACTTGTAATGCAGCCTGGCCTTGAACTCGCGGTGGGTGATCCTCCTGCCTAAGCCTGTTGAGTACTGGCATTGCAGGCAGATACCTGATTTTTGAAAATAACACTAAGTGTCCAAACCAACACATTTGGAATGCTAGTGTCATGAAACAGCCCCAGTAATTTGATTTTGCTGGTCTTGAAGGGAGTCTGGTCTGCTGGATGGCTCCTGTGGCCCACAGCCTGGGCTTGACCTTCCTGGAGTCACTCATTAGCTGCATGACCCCAGTTTCATTTTCTCCACTGTAGGGGGAGGTCCTAGCACCCACCAGGAGTCAGGGTCAGATGGGAAACCAGAAACCATGCTAAGTATTTAAGAGAGCAAGTCCCATACAGGGGGTAGGGAGCTGGGGACAGCAGAGCTCAAAGGCCCTTCAAGGGTGAGGAAAGGAGTGGAGGACAGCAGCAGGGGACACCGGGAGGGGCCACACCAGGGTCACTGCAGCGACTCTCCGGTGTCAGCAGGGCAGGGCCGGCCAAGAGGGCGAGAAGGCACTCCTCTAGCTTCTCCCTCATCCGCCAGGTCTCCCAGCCAGTGCGTTCTGTTAACTGAGTCAGCCACGGCCAGCTGCCCTAAACTGAAATGTGCCCTCCAAGGTGACCATGGGGATGCAGCAGAGTGAGAGAGGCAGACCTTTCCATGATATAAACAGGACCAGCCTTAACTCCTTAAGGCCAATTCTTCCCTCACCCGTATGCATCTCACTTCCACGACCTGAGGGCGCTGCTCACGCAGATGAAACCACCTCTCCCATCCTTGCCCGGTCACTATGCCTCTCCTTCTCCAGGGCATCAGGGCTCCTCCTGACCTCCACACCAGTCAGTAAAGCCGTTTGGATAAGCATGGATAATGCCGTAGCAAAACCCGCAGGATCACGGGAAATGAAGACACCCGTAGTGAGACCAGCTGACTAGTCACCAGGCCAAGGGTAATGTAGTCCATTCTCACCATTCAAGGATCCGTATTCATTACTCGCTAAAATGTATCTACAATCCCATAATCAATTCCTGGGGTGCTTTTGTGCTCATTCATGGACACACAGCATGGTGATAAGTTTGAGTTACCTGACTGATGCGTTCCTGTTCCACCTTCTCATTTAAGCTCATACAGCAAACAACTGTTCTTTTTTTGCGGTCATTTTAGTGCCACATTTTCCACAGTTCTGTGCTTTTTTGTTGGCAAGTTGGTTTCTTAAAATGCCCCCCATGTGAAATGCTGAAGCTGTGCCTAGTGCTCCAAGAGCTAGATATGCTTCTTGCCAAAACTGTTAGATAAAATGTCTCAGGCCAGAGTTAGAGTGCTGTTGGCTATTAGCTCAGTACTGATAATAACATGTATATAATAATATATATTGAATAAGGTATCTTGAAGCAGAAGCACAATTTGAATAGGGTTACCTGTAGATCAGTTGGCGATATGGCATGACAGATGCTCACAAGTACTTAACCTTGAATTTATGTTCAATGTTCAGTTTTCAGTGCTCACAGCAGTTCTATAAAACATAACTCCTGCAAATAGTGAGGATCTTCTGTATTTATTGCTCTTTTTCGCTCACCCATTCCATTTCCCTCTCCCTTCAGCTCGCACTTACACTAGCCAAGATTCCTTCCTGGCGGATAAACAGCACCTTCATACCTGTAGTTCCTGGGCCCTTCAGGATCTTGTCTGTTGGGCTGCTGCAGTCTCTCACTGACCAGCACTGCAGGTTGTGGAATACTGTGAGGCACCCCTGTAATCCCTAGGCCTGCCCATATCCCTCCCTGCCCCCACTGGGGAGTAGCAACCCAGTTACCTCTCCCAGGGTGGGTTCATCTACCCCACCATTGGAATACCCTGTCTGCCCTGTGGGACACAAGGAGTTCAGGGTAGTCAGGTGCTGATCTTAACTTCCAGCATGGTGAAACTACTCAGCGAGTAAGATCAGCTGCATCTCCCACCCTGTAGACAGCACCCCAACTTCCTGAGGTGCCTCCTCTTGGCCACCATGAGCTGTTCCTCTGCCCTTAAGCTCACCTGGTGGGGCACCTGGCAAAGAGCAATGAGTCTAACACAGCAGATCTGCCTCTGCGGGGAGAAGACCTCACTTCTACAGGGAAAGAGAACCATGGGTTTGGCATAACTGAAATACACAGATGGATTTCAAAGAAGGTGCTGCGGTGTGGTTTCTGTGTCCCTCAGGCTTCAAGGGTTAAAATTTAATCCCATTCTGATGGATTAAAAGAGTGGAAATTTAAGGACCAGGAGTATAGCTCAGCGGCACAGTGCCTGCCTGGCAAGCACAAGGTCCTGAGTTCAGTTACCTGTACCAAAGAAAAAGAGCCAGACATAGTGGCACATGCCTGTAATCCCAGCACTCAGGATGCTGAGGCAGGAGGATTATTGCAAGATTGAGGCCATCCTGGGCCACAAAGTGAGCTCAAGACCACCCTAAATGGCATAGTGAGACCCTGTCTCAAAAGACCAAAAAAAGAAAAAAAAAAGTAGAAATCTAAACATTGGTGTTTAGAGATGGGGCCTTTGGAGATTAAGTTTAGATAAACTCCTTAGGACGGAGCCTCATGAGTGAGTCCTGGTGGCTGCACAGGCAGAGTGAGGCCAGGGAGACACGTGGGTGCTCTCCGCCTCTTGCCATGCAGCGCGTGGTCTGCACTGTAACTGCCAGCGGATCCTTATCAGATGCTGACCTGCAAACTTGCACCTCCAGAACTGCGAGCCCTAGTGAATTTCTTTTCTTCACACCCCCCAGTCTGCAGTAATGTGTTATTAGCAACAGAAAATGGACTCATAAAGGCAAAACCATTCTAGCAAAGATGACTTTTTCAGTCCTGAGGCGGTGAACACAGACGCTCCTCACTTAACGAGTCACCTGCGTATTGACATGACCTGGCTTTGCTTTTGCACTGTTCTGCGCCTCTTGTTTCTAGAGCCTCAGCGTCTTTTTGTACAGTACACCTTGTTCATACAGTTTGTAATTGTTTTTGGTGGAGCTGTACAGTGCGGTGCTATAGCTTTCTCTTACACATCACAGTACTGCATATGAGTTACGCAAATAAAGGCAAAGTTAACAAGTTGGAGTTTCCTTTGACCATTTCTTTGTTCTGAATATTGTAATTTGCATACTATACGCAATTCCTCATCTAGCAACCAATTCGTTTGACAGCCTGGTCACTGGAACGGAACTTGGCCATTGAACAAGAAATGTCTGTATAGGGAGTTAGCTCACCATTAGGGTTCTGGCAGCACTGCCCACTTCCTGCCACCAGGCAACATTAGGACTTCTGGGACTCAGTGCTGGCCTTGCTGTCCACAGGTTGGGCTCTCAGCAGTGGTGGGACCAAGACTGACCTGAGAAGAACATGTCCGAGCTAGAGAGCCTGTACAGCACGCCTGCCCTACTGCAACAGCCTTGTGAGCCAGCACTGCAGGATCTGCTTTCCACAGGAGAGGTCACCTTGTCCATAGCTAGTGCCTGTCTCACATAGTGGGTACCCAAGGGTATGCACTCACATGGAAAAATATCCTCTTGTTCTGTGCCCATTCCAGCAGAGTCCCCTCTAGATCTCCACTCCAAACCTTTAAGTTATTCGTTTCTGATTTTTTTCCTTTCAGAATCCATGAACACCGGAGAGTTTGAGCTGCCACCTGCGAGCTAGGGTAAATCCAAACCTCTGGGGTTGTCCCCTTCTGAGCAAAGTGAACAACTGGGAGGTCTAGGAGGATTTCCTGAGACCTGCAAATTTGAGGGCCTTCCCTGCATGGGGCCATGACGGAACATGAGGGCCAGTGAGCTCAGTGGCTGTCAGCCAGCACTGCACATATCCTGTCATCACCTGGTCTGGAAACGGGTAAAAGCCACCACCAACTGCTTCTACTGGTGCATTAGATCATTCATTTTAAATAAGTACAGACAGACGAACAACTTCACTTGGTCCGATCCAAAGCTACCTTGTGACCTACTCTGTGTAATACTCAGTGAATCTATTCCTTCACACATAGCCCGGGGTTAGAAGTTAGCAAACTTGTTTGTGGAAGAAGCTTCCTGTCAGGAAATAAAACTTGGAATGCCTCCTCCCCTCAACCTCCCTTGGAGCATGATAGGACTCTTGGCCTAGAGGGGAAGGCTGTAGGTCAGTTAGGTGGTCTTGAGAACAACATACAAAATATTTGCACAGGGAAAAGCCTGTCTTCCTTGGCCAGGATCTAGGAGACAGGTTGGGAGGAAGCTGGAGTGAGAGTGTCAAGGTTCTGGACTTGATTGAGTCTCCCTCAAATGTCTCCTTCTCTGGTTTCTACCTCTTCCCGCCAATGCCACAAATCCAACATAGGGTTTTAGAAGGTCACCACTGCTAAAATCTACACGACTAGAGATCCCAGCTGCGCCTGCATTTTGGCTTCATCAGATAAAAGTTTTTAAGGTTGTTCTCTGGATACATTTGTGCCTTGAACCAAGATTTCCAGCTCTGGTCTCCCTACTATTTTTTTAAAACTCCCCAGCCAGAATCATCAGATACTCCCAAGTCCTGTGATTATCATGGCTAGCACATCAGTCAAATGCCACTTGTATTTAATCTCCCAAAGCCTTGACCCCAGCCAGACTGCAGGCCAGGTAACAGTGGTGAGGATTGGGCAATCATGCTGCAACTGCGTGTCATAGGTGACTGGGACCCAGCCTTTACCTGTAAGAATGCCAGCACAGCGTGCTCAGATAGGTCCAGTTCTAGAACCTTGTCTTGTCTTACAGATCTCATGCTGGTACTAATTTCCATCTAGGAACTTTGTTAGTCAGGGCCCTACCTGAAATGGAGGTCGTTTTAGTAATTAAAATGGAAGGAATCGATGTGTTGGTTATACAGGTGACAGAAGAGCGGAAAAACCAAACCGAAGCTGCAACCAGAGATTCGCAGTGAAGAAGGCACACTGTCCTTGGTGCGAGGGGCAAAAGGGAGAGGGAGGCTTCAGTCCAGGGTCTCCTGACGGGAGCAAGGGCCACAGCAAGCCCAGCTGACAGAAGCCTGCACCACAGAGAAGATGCGGCCCCTGCCTGAGACACAAAACCAGACAGAAAGAAAAGCCCTGGCTTGTTCCTTCCCTCCCTCTCTCCCCAGTGTCCTACCAGTGTCCCACTGGCCAAATCAGCTACTCTGAGAGTTTGGGAAGCAAAGCCTGGAAGGGTCACTCCAATGGCATAGAGCCGAACAGCGGACAAGAGAGGAAGTCGGAAGGCAGAAACTGCCATGGACCAGCACTCTGTGCCGAAAACCTTATCTGTAGCTGATGTGGAGACCTGGGACTTTGAGGGATGATTTAAGTGAACTCTCGTGACTTGTAAATAGGACTATTAAATGTGAATAAACAACCAGAAGAAAGAAAAAATATGATGTCAGAAGAGTCAAACAAGCAAATATTTATGCTAGATAAAGGGTTTATCATGCCCAATGTGGTGTCATGCACAGAGTGGTCCTTTTAAGTACACAAAATAGAATAGGGACAGGCTATTTAAGGTTACAACAGTGCTGGGAGTGTCACACACTTACCCTGCACTGCCATCCCTGAGATGCCTTTGAGCACCATGCAGAGAGCTCACCAAGATGAACATAGATAACAGATGTAAAACACCTCTCTCACAACTACCATTTCGATGACGCATCAAGTGTCTCAAGAGATGTAAGATTAAACCCGCTGCCAGGAGGGGTCAAATACTGGGAGCCAAACTTGTAAAGCTAGAGTAGGTCTTAGGTATGAACTTATCTATAAATGAGCCATCAGAATGCAACAAACTAACACCTAATTTTCTTTTTTGTTTATGTGCTGTTTTGGTTTTTTTGTTTTTTGGTTAAGATAGGGCCTCACTATGTAGGCTGACCTTGAACTCATGAGGTTGACCAGGCTGGCCTCAAATTCATGTCCATCTTCCTACCTCAGCCTCCCAGGTGCTAGGATTACAGGCATGCACCACCACACCCACCTTTAACAGCTAATTTTCAAAGAAAGAGATCACAAAGATTAAGTTCAAGGAAGAAATAGTATTATAGTTCATGAGTTTAAAAGTCTACATTTCATTCTTTTGTTTTCCTTTTTTTGAAACAAGGTCTAGCTATGCAGTTCAGGCTGGCCTTGAATTCACTATGAGACCAGGCTGGCCTCAAAGTTAGAACGACCCTCTTGCCTCAGCCTCTCAAGTTCTGAGACTAAAGGTCTGTGCCACCATGCCCAACTTTGTTTTCTTTCTTTCTTTAATTTTGGTACTAGGAATTGAACTCAGGACTTGTGCTTGCCAAGCAGGCGCTGTACTTCTGGGCTATATCCCCAGTTATTTTCTTTTTTTAAGGCAACCTGTCAGCATTGTTTTTCTAAAAATTACTCTTGTGCAACAAAATGTTTATCACTGATTTGTTATTTAACAAATAAGGACACTGGGACACAAGGTAACTAGCTGACTCATTGTCCCACATCACACAGTAATTTAAAGGCACAACTCAAGTTTAAAATACACTTTCCATCTCCTGACCCAGGGATCTTTATGGTTGCCAAGAACGAGAGACGTGCTCATCACGGTGTTCAGTGCAGAATGAAGCAACAGCATGTTGCTTTCCACAGTGTCCTTTGAAGTCAGCCCTACTGACCATTATACCAGTTGAACCTGTGCTGCATGACGGCTTCAAATATCAGAACCGTAACCAACTGGACTTCAAGTAAAAACTGTGTGTGAGGTCTGACTTCAGCCACCTGTAGCTCTCCTTTGAAAGAAAAGCATGTCATACTGCAAAAACTACATGTGCAGTATACTCTGTCTTTTTTTCTTACATTTTATTTTAAAGAGAAATTTCAAAACAAGATAATAGGATAACAATGGTTTATACATTGTGATGGTTATCTTTAGTTACTCAGAATACAACATATAGGCATTTAATTGTCCAAACAATATTAGCACAAACTTTTCTTTCCAATAAACTAAGAGAAATTAGTAGTATAACTATTTTATATATGCATACATTTTATTTATTTTGCTTCTCCCTCTGTGTGGGCTCCCGTCCCAACTCTCAGATTCCATGCAAACCTCTGCACAGTGTGTGGACTGCTGGGTTGCCCTTCCTATTTTTTTTTTTTTGTATTTGAAACCATATTGAATTTTAATCATAGCAAATGTATTTTAACAGTAGTCATAAAATCAACATTACCACATATACAAAGGACAAGACACCAGTTTGGCATACAAAAATACCATATATTAAAATTGTGTTCATTGGAAAAACTCAGGACTGGCTAAGACACCATCTATAACAGAGAGAGCAAGCAAGAATGCTTTTAAGACATTCAGATTTATAAACAGCAGCGTGATATCCCCTTTACAAAGTCAATATTTGGCAACATTTGGACATTATTTTCTACACAGCCTAGCAGCTCATTTATCTGTAGGGAGATCTGGCCCTTTAAAAGAAAATCTCCTAAAATAAATAATCCACATAATTGTAAATGAAACATATCAAGGACTTGAGTGAACAGCCTCTGAGCCGTATTAATCCAGCCATTTGTCTGGAATATTTGTTATCCAGGGGGCTATGGGTTGCCCTTCCTTATGGCAGCTGACTCCCACCGTGGCCTAGGTGCTAGCAGCTCAGTCTCTGTAGTGATGGACACCAATCCCAAAGCATCCCAGCACCTGCTTAGAAGTTTCTCCCTGTGTGAACACGTGAATGAGACTAGAAGACAGTGTTCTTCCCACAGGGCATCCTTTCACTTAAGAGTTCCTAGCTGTGCAAACAGGAACTTCAAGCATTTTGCAAGAGACCATAATCAGCCCCAGTTCTCAAATATGCCCCCCTCAGGTGGAGATCGTGTTTATATCAGTCTCTCACTGCCAATTTCTTGTTTTTTATCCTCTGTCTCATAATAAACTCAATCCTAGGTGAGCTGTTTAAAGATGTGCTCTCAATTCCTAGAGAATCAAGACAATGTTGAAATTTTTCCATGTACAAGTATATTACAACATAATATCTTATTGTCTTAAGCATTTTATGGGGAGTATAAAGAGGACTCTATTTAGAGGAGACTCAGAAACTTAAATGATTTATGGAAATATTTAGAACAAGAAACATGTTGGGCTTTCTCCCAATTTTGCTCTTTTTTTCTTCTTTCCTTTCTACCATAAGCCTTTATTGGCTGTAGATGGGAAAGTCCTGGTAAGCCCGAGAAGAGAAGCTAGTGGAAATCTCCAGGGTAATGTTTTCACATTAGAAAGCACATCTCAGATATCAAAACCATTTTCCCCTGACTTTATGAGTCACTTCAATTTTAATGAAATGTTAGCTTCTTACAAGTTTCTGATCATAGTTTAGAATAATTCATACATTTATTCAACAAATATTTGAATCCATATAATAAATTAGGTAACGTGCTGGATCCTGGTGATAGAAATCCAAAGAAGTCAGACCAGTTCTACCCTTGTGAGCTCGGGATCCACCAGCTGAATTGCTACTGATATTTTATGTCTTCCTAACAATCTAGAACTGATATATAAACCAGGCTCTGCGCATTTTCTAACTATTGAGAAACACTTGCCCATTTCATTGGTATTTAGCAGGAGTAGTAGGAAAAAAACAGAAGGGAAGAACTAAAGCTAATCCATTTCTGTAACTTCAAGCATGTAAGAGGAAATTTTGGTTACTAGCTAAAATTACCTTTATAGTTCAAGTTCTTCCAATCCCAAGAACAATAGTATACCACATAAAATGTATTCAATATTTTTAACTTTTTAATTTGAAAAAAATTTCAGACTTACAGAAAAGTCCTAAAAAAAATTGCTCAAAAATATCCCTATGTCCCTTAGGTAGCCAGTGGTTCACACATTATCCCATGTTATCATTTTGTTACTACTCTTTGTAATTCTTCTAAGCCATTTGTGATAAGTTACATATATCCAGCCTTTTCTCCCTGCAGTGTATTTCCTCAGACAGAGAAAGCCTCTTACATCCCATAGTACCACTGTCACCTTCACTCACTGCAGCATAGATACCCACACCCCACACACCCCGGATAGTCCTCTTTCTGTCAGTTGTCCCAGGGACAGTTTTTGTCCCCAGAGCAGGATTTGGCACTGCCTCTGTCTGTCATGCCTCTTCAGCTGCCTTTTGTCTAGAATATTCCCATGGCCTTTGCTGACCTTTAATGACAGTGCAGCTCTGGAGACTAGCCCCTACACACACACACACACACACACACACAGTGTTATAAACAGCACTGCTCTCACTTGGGGCTTCCCTGGTGCCTCCTACTTGTATGCCCTCCTACCCAGTAACCTACACAAATGTCGCTTCCTCCTTCCCAGGGCATCCACCCGCAGCCATTCACGATCCATCAGCCCTTTCTTGGTGATGTCCTTTATTTTTTTGTCTTAGTGAGACAAAGTCTCACTATGCAGTCCAGGCTGGCCTTGAGCTCACTTTGTAGCCTAGGCTGGTCTCAAACTCACAATGATCCTCCTGCCTCAGCCTCCCGAGTGCTGGGATTACAGGCGTGCACCGCCATGCCCAGCAGGTGATGTCCATTTGTAGCACAAGCCAAGGCATTTCTCTCCTGCACTGTTGCATTGCTGCCAGTCCCCTGCAATGAGTGAACAGTCTGCAGAGAGACAGTAGAAGGCTGTGCCCAGATCCTGATCTTCAAACAGAAACTCCCCTCGAGCTGAGCATCCTTCCATGACTCTTGTCTGAATCAGTCCTCATGGTACTGGCTGCAGATGATTTTCCATCTCCTCTACATTTACCAGTCCTATGAGTAAAACCCCAAACTGTCTCTCTCCTCTTTTTCATCTTTTTATCATTATGGACTCGAGGATTCCCATTTCTCTTGCTGGTTTATAAGTCAATATTGTACTTCACTATTCCATATGCTGACATTGTACCAGACTGGCCAATGGGGACCCCCTCAAATTGGCCCCCTGTGTCCTTTAGATAAGCTCCATCTTTTTATTTTAATCAGGCCTTCCTTTGTAGCATGATAAGGTACCCCATGTTCATGCTAGACCTGTACTGTCCTAGCCCTGGAACTTGCCATTTCTCTGAGGAGAGCTGGCTCTTCAAAGGGCAGAGGCGGAAGACTACAGCCTGGGCACCGTATGTGCTCATGGCTGCATGGAGCCCTGGCTCACGGCCACACAGCACTCTGGCTCATGGCCACATGGCACCCTGGCTCCTTGGCCCTTTCAGAAGATACTGCGGCCAACAGCTCCAGAAAAAATAAACAAGCCAGTGAACGCAGATGAACTAGCAAGGAGATGAACTTTCCAAGGGTCAAAGTTTTGAACCAGCATTATAAAACAAGTTTTACAGTTTTCTAAAACAAAGAGTACAAGAGTATAGGCTAAGAGAACAAAGTCAATACAGACACAGTGATAAAGGGCCACGGTTCATCGTGCGAAAGGACACAGGTGCACATGAAAGCAGCTGCTGGGCCCACGCACTCCCCGCTCAGGACACAGCTTTCAGGGTGGACCCCAGGCCAGCTCCCTGAGGTACCACATTTCTTGCGGTTTGGGGCCACAAGGCACCAGGTTATTTTAACTAGAAAACAGTACAGTGCCTTTCTGAGAACTTGTGGAACCATGGGAATCTACCTGAATTCTTCACTCACTCCTGTGTGGAACAAAAGACCTCAGAGACACCCAGGGTACTCCTCACGCAATGCGCCGTGCCAGGCATGAGTCTGAAGGGGCGCTGGCACCAGAGCGCACACAACCCGCTTGCTCTTTTACTTTTTATTCAACATTTTAATGAAAATATTTTCTTTCAAACATGGAAGTCACACATAATCACATTCACTATTCTTACTTCATCTCTTACCCCTTGCTCCTCTATGTTTTAGCAAGAAAATTTTAAGGCAAATGGCAAACGTATTTTAATATACATGTCTTACATCTATCATATCCAAAACATTTAAAGTAATGCTCTACCATGATTTAATAGTACTCAGCCCCTACTTCATTTTCTCCAATTATCTCAAAAATATCTTTTTATACCTGCTTAAAATACAAACTAAACAGTCAGGTGTGGGGGCTCACACCTGTAATCCCAGCACTTGGGAGGCTGGGGCAGGAAGGTTGCTGGGAGTTTGAACTCTGTCTGGGCTACAGAGAGTTCAAGGTCTGCATGAATTATATAGTGAGATGCTGCCTCAAAAAAAAAAAAGTCCAACAAGTCTTGTACATTATACTTGGTGATGGATTTCCTAACAGTTTTTCAACCCATAACAGTTTCTCTCTTTTTAAAACATTATCTACTTGGAGAAATTTATAGAACTTCCCACATCCTGGTTGTAGTTGGTAGTCATTTAACTATGAATATCTGAGGACAGCTCACTTGAGAAAGGATGCAGTGGCCTAACTACACGCACCTGGGTTTGATGCAGTGCTAAGCATGAGAAAGGACGTGCCAAGGCACAATTTAGCAGGTGACAAAAATCCAAAGGGGCAGACGGAGAGGGGAAGGCAGCCTGCCTTTTTAACCCAGGAGGAGGCTCTGGGCGTCCTGCATGGGATCAGCTAGAGGAAGGCTCTCCTCCAGGGAGGTAATGAGCTGGGCACCAATGAGCTGGTGCCATTCACTGCAGAAAACCAAACACCTCTTTTCTAAACTTGTGGAAGGAGGCAACAGAGTGATTTCACGGCTGTGGGCCAGCATTTCTCTTTTGATAAATTGTTCTGTCTGTGGTAGTTCATATTACCAGAAAGTATCAGCATTTGCGTTATTATCATTGTGGAGAAAAAAATCTTTAGTTCATTTTATCACCTTTCAAATAAAACACTTCTTTGTAGGAGACCAGTTAAGGAGAACTGAGGCCTACCTAACTGACCTCCTCTGTGAGCACAGAGGAAAAGGTAATGCTGCTAAGATCAGGCTGTTTATCCGGGCCTGCCCTCACTAGTACATGGGGGAAGGCGGACGAAGCTTGTGTTACTGTAATCGCTTGTGCCTGTGTTTGCATGAATAAAAGGATGAGCTAGATGCTTGGGGCTCCTCTGCTCCAACTTGTGTCTGTTTTCGTCCTTCATCCCTGTTTGCCGCTAGGTGAGGGTGACTAGCAAGACGAGGTCCCCAGAAGCGGCACGGGGTGGGGAAAGGCCAGAGTGGGCTGGCTCCTCATGGGTGGCACCTGGGGCCGGGACCTTACAACCACTTGTCTTCATGTGATCATTTCTAATTTACGCCTTGAATTTTTCCAAATACTTGAGTGTGGTATGAAACCAAGCACACAGATATAAAGTGACCCAGTAATCCTGCAGGGACAAAGGGCAGCTTCATCCTCCCTGATCAGCTGTCTCAGGACACATACTCCTTTGTTTTCTGTGTTTATTTCCTTGTGCTGCTTAAAACGACACAAACTGTCCTTTCACAGTTGAGAAGGTGGCTTGTCTGGTACCAAGCTGTCTTGAAAGCTGAGCTCCTTCAGGGTTCTGCAGGTAAGGAGCCTCCAGCCTCTCACCACTGCTGGTGTTGCTGTCAAGTCTAGTTGGGCTGGGCTCTGACAGGGGTGCTGACGCTCGCCTGTAAGGCCTGTCTGAACTACATGGCAAGACTCAGTCTCAAACAAAAACCCCTAGGTTTCCTGGGCTGGAAGCTGCATCCTTCCAGTTCCTGCCTTTGTGTCACATGGCCCCTCTGGGTATCTCCACCTTCACACAGTGACCTTCCTAAAAGGGCACCAGGGGCTGGGGATATACTCAGCAAGTGCCTAACATTCTTGATGCCTTAAGTTTAAGCCCAGAATGGAGAAAAAAGGGTGCTAGTTGTTTTGGTTTAGGGGACCACTCTATTTCAGTATGATTTCATCTTAAATAATTACCCCTGTGGCAATTCTCTTTCTAAATAAGGTCACATTCTCAGGTACTTAAAGTTAGGAGTTCGTATTATTTGGGGGAAACAATTTGATCTATAACATCCTCCTTTCATTAATGGGTGCAATGTAATTGAAGTATGCATATGCAGGTCACTTAACTTTTCTGAATTTCCATTTCTTTATCTGTAAAAAATGAGCCAAGCACACCAGACTCCACTTCTTGAAGGCTTTTCAGGCTGTACTGGGGTGGCGAGTACACTGTAAAGAGAGGCTCTGTAGGGACCCACCCTGAAAGTGGGCAGAGAGGTCAAAGGGAGAGCAGTCTCACTGCAGGCCAGCTGCAGGGGTGCACAGAGGCAATCACGGTGTGGGTTTGTACTGACCAGTGTGTAGGAGCTGTCACAAACTTCCGTACCTAGGTACGCAGGGAGGAAACTTGAAGGTTACAGTGTGTTGTTTGGATAAGGACACACACAAACAGACGAGCAAGGCCTGGAATTCAGCTTCCTCTTCCCTCTTCGCTCCTGTCAGGCCCTTCCAGACTGAATGGAGACCAACCTCTGTGCTCAAGGTCTGTCGCCTCCTCCTCCTCCCCAGGGACGGATGGATGGATGGATTTTTGCTGATCTCTGGTTAAGAGACTAGAACAAGGCCGGTATGCTGGCATAATCCCAGCACACAGGAGGCTGAGGCAGGAGGACAGACATGAGTTTGAGGCCAGCCTGGACTACATGGTGAGTTTAAAGCCAGCCTGAACTACATAGTGAGACCCTGTCTAAAAAAAGAGAGGGAGAGATCCAGAATTCAAATACAGCGACCCAATGATACTTTAAGTCAGAACAGTAGTTGACTTTGAGTAAGTGGTATGAATAGAGAACACATGTCACAAGACAACAGAAAGCCGTGGGGGTGGAAGAAAATTGCTCCATAAGCCTCCCAGAAGGCATGAGAGGCCGGGCCTCTCCTGCTCTGTGCAGCCTTGGGCTCTGCATCCCAGGCCAGGTCACCAGTGCTGTGGTCTGATGCAGTCTGTAGAACACACTTTGAACAGTTGGGATTTAGCCTTGGCTAATTTTCTTTTAAAATGAGCATATCTATATCTTACCACAATAAAAAATTACAGTAGTACAAAATGAATCCTAGCTGATAATAACATAGCTCCTCTGCTTGTTGATACAGACTTATTTCTGTACTACATTGAGTGAAAAACAGGTATTTTCAAGAGTTCCATTTTGCTTTTAGAAGCTCTGATTATGGAAATTGTGGAAAGGCAAATTTAAGAGACAAGTATATTACACTGTAAAATTCTAGGAAGGCTATGGTACAGAAACAGTTTTGAAAATTTCTGTATTTTCTCATGCTGCACACAGCCTAAATGTGGATTTCACCACCACAGAAGAGCCCAAGGGCCCAGGCTCAGGTCAGCCGTGTGCAGTTGTGAGATATTGTGGCATGGCAGAGATAAGGAGTGACTCAGCATAAGTTATCAGACTCGGGTCTTTAGCACAGAACTTCCTTGACCTTAGAAAGCAGAGCCCGTTCTTCCCTCCTCCATGTATGCTACTGATAACCTTCAACTCTGCCTCACCCTTGACCCTTCGAACAGACTTCAAGATCCACACAATAACTCAGCCAGGCTTCAATGTTACACAAGCCACCAGGATGTGGACTGCAAAGAATATTAGGTAGCATCTTTCTCCTCCTCTTTTTCTTTCTTTATTTTTTTCTTCCTTCCTTCTTTTTTTTTTTTTTTTTGAGACAAGGTCTCACTATGTAATTCAGACTGGCCTTAAACTTACTATGTAGCTCAGGCTGCCCTGGAACTCACAAAAATCCTCCTGCCTCAGCCTCCTGAGGATTGCAGGCACCCACTACCACATCTGGCTTTCTTCTCCTCTTGCCACATTGAGAAGCTATTAGAGTCTAAATGCATCTGTGCTCCAACATGCAAAACTCACAGTAGGCCTTTTAGCCTGAAGTTCTCAACACCCCTAGAGAGTGCCACAACTCGGCTTTGAACTCAGTGCCATCACCAGGTGTGTGGGCAAGAGTCATAGCGAGGTAGTGTCCAATAATAACCCAATAACATGGGGACAAAAGACTGGAAATACAAATCAGAGGAGACTTTAGTCATCTATTAGCTTAGCTATTCAGTCTAGGCTCCGAGGACATAGTGCAGAACAGAGATGACGGCCTGCGAACACCAAGATTAATCCCTGAGCACTTGGAGCAGTAATTCAGGAGACAAGAGCCAACAGCGGAGACTAGGGCTGTGGCACCAGGGGTGGAGAGAGGGCATGGTGTTCCTGCGGAGGGACAGACCATTGGGGGATCAGATTCCACATACAAATGATCAGCTTACCTATTGGCGATGTCATTTATTTAACTCAGATGATGCATAAGTGGACAAAATAGAAAGTAAAATGTAAACATCCTTCCTGCGGCTTGACATCGAACCCTAGGCAGATGCCGCTCAGACAGGCTGGCCATGGTGGGGAGAGTGTGGGAGGTGAGGGCTTGTGGGGGGCCTGTGTCCCTGAGTGAACTGCAAGACACCGAGGTGATGAGGAACTCTGGAGGGGTCGTTTCTGGGGCAGAGGATGGGTTTTCTTTGGCCATGTTGATTTTTTTCAATCACAGCTTTCTCAAAATAATGTTATAGCACATTCATGCATAGTTCATACATGTGAAGTACACAGCTCGGTCGTTTCTAGTATACTCCAAGTTGTGTGGCCACCACCATAATCAACCGCAGAACGTTTCCACTGCCCCCAAAGAGGCCCTCCACCCACTCTTAGTGGGCATTCTCCATCTCCCCTAGACTTCTGCCCCGGCCCTGGGTAACAATGTGGTTTCTGTGGATTCACCTTATCTGAGCATCTTGTAAGAGAGGAAACACAGAATCTGTGGCCTTTTGTGAATGGTTTCTTTCACTTGTTTTCAGAATGTTGGCCATGTTGTGACATATCGAGAGCTCTTTATTATCAAATAATATCCCATTGTATAGATATGCTGTACCTTAGTTATCCATTTATTGATTAGTATTTGGATTGTTTCCAGTTTTTGGTTATTCTGAATAATGCCATCATTCATGTGCAAGTCTCTGAACATCTGTTTTTACTTATTTTAGGCATATACCTACCAGTGGAATTATCAAGTTATATTGTAATTTTATATATAACTTTTTAAGAAATTCATAGATGTTAGACCATTTTATGTTCCCACAGCAATGAAAAAGGATTACGATTTCTCCACGTTCAAATAATGCCAAATCACCTGGCACTTTCACTGAAGGAGAGCTTATTCAGCTCTCTGGCCTCTTAGGAAGCGGGGTTACTTGTATTTTATTGAGGTATATGGATATGAGTGCCACAGACAAGATCAACATGTATTTTTGCCCATTCTATATATTATCTTTTCACTTAATTTGATGTTGTCCTTTAAAACACAAGGTTTTTTTGTTTGTGTATTTATTTATTACCAGGAATCGAACTCTGGGCCTCATACTTGCCATGCAGGTGCTGTGCCACTGAGCTACATCCTCAGCCCTAAAACACAAAAGTAGTTATAGCTTTACTGATTGGTGGGATGGCAGATGAAGAAGAGGATCCTACCTTTGAGGAGGAAAATGAAGTTGGAGGAGGTGCTGAAGGGTAAAAGAGACTTTTTTTCTCAGGAATTATGATGTACGATGTATGGTTTGGGAGATGACCAGAATCCTTACGCTGAGTCAGTGGACATTTTTGAAGACCGTGTCATTGAGTTCACCACTGAACTGACTCACAAGTCAATGTCCATTGGAAGACAAGGTCGAGTGCAAGTTGAAGATACCATCGTCTTGATTCAAAAGGACCCAAGGAAATTTGCTAGGGTTAAAGATTTGCTTAGTATGAAGGAAGAATTGAAATGAGCTAGAAAAGCATTTGATGAAGCAAACTATGGGTCTTGACACCTTTTGTACTTTCTGAAACTTCATTATCTTCTATGGAAACCGTATACAACTTTATTCTCTACAGTAATGTCCTGACGTCTAGGCAGGCAATGAGAGAAAGAAACAAAGTTTTCAGCCTCTATTTTCAGGTCTCTGTGTTTGGAGCATTGATTCAAGCCTTTAACTGCCTGCCTTTACATGGCCATACTCGAATTACTTACTAGATTTTAATGACCACATATAAGGTAAACTACTTTGCAAACTATGCAGTCCCTTCTGACTTTTGACGTCTGAAGAGTAAACTTGTATTTATATATCAGATATATCCATGCCATTCTGTGGTATTCTAGCTGCTTAATATATAAAATCTCACTGGCCCTTTTGAGTACGACAGCTGAGGCATGTGCTTCAGGTATTCTGAAGGTTTTAGATAATAGCTGTCTGAGAGGTTATTAAAGGTAGTGAATTACTTTGTGTTTCTTTTAAGAAGAGGATGTAAGAAACTAAGTTTTTATAAGAATGTTTATCCATCTTAAAAGATAATTGTTTTACTGTCTTTTCTAAAGATAACTTCTGTTGTTTTTGAGAAACTTAAGTTTCATGTCAGTGCTTCTCTGTTAAAGCTTTTTTTGATTTAAAAGTTTTTGGGCTGATATCATACTACAGATATTTGTTAAGTTTTAGGAGAACTCACTGTCCCAGATCAAAAACTCTAAAACTAAATGCTTTCAAAAGCAGGACAGGCCATGCTTAAATGGCTGACAGCAAGACAAGCATTCGGAGGAGTGTTACATTCACGTGTGTGTAAGTGCTTGTGCATTGTGGAAGTGTGTACTTGATTAAAACCATATGTGGCTACAGAAATCCCTTTTTGTAGTTCAAGGTATACAGGCTTTAGTATGTACTTAGCTTATTGCATTACATTACTATGGCCCTTAGCTTAAAATAAGGATTAAAATAACATTTAAAGAGAAAAACTAAAACATAAAAGTTTTTCACTGTGAAGTTCAATTTACCTATCTCTTCCTTTGTTATGCCTTTGTTGTTATCTGCTAAGAAACTGTGGCCTACCCCAAGTCATTCAGATTTATGTCCTTTATTTTTTCAAGAAAGTTACAGATCTTTTCTCGTGTCCTTGAACTGGTGAACTGAGAAAATGGAGTTGAAGTTAGAGCTACTGTTACTTATAACCATATTAAATGCTTTTATTTGTCGGTTCTCAAATGAGCCCTCCCTAAACATCTGTTGGCTCATAAAACATGACAGGCATAATCATAAAGGTGAAATAAATTCAGTCTAGCAACGGACTATAAAACAAGAGTTTTTAGATTTGAAGAAACCCCTCCATAGGATAAATGCCACTTCGTAATAGGAACCTCAATTCATTCTTCTAGAACTTGTAGTCATGCAACTATTTCCAGGTTTCTCTCATGGCACCAAGAACTCAAAACAAATCAAATTTTCTAATCTAAAAAATGACACATACTTTGTTAGTCCTTTCTAATATTATTTGAACTAATAATATTATTATTGTGGTGTGTGCATTGCTTTTCTAGAGGACCTAAGCTGTTAACACAAGCAAATTTTTTCTCGTGCTACATTCTGCTTTAAAAGGGTTGGTGCCGGTGGAGTGCACCACACCCCATGCCCGGAGTTTACTTGTTTCTATGGCAACCTTGAAATCTTCAGTCAACTCCAGCGTAGTCCAGATGATCCCAATACAACCAAACGCAGAGCTGACTGCATGCAGATGGCGACCATGGCAGTCAGGAGGATCTGCTGCACCCTCCAACAGCTTCCTTTCTTTACGTCAGGAATTACGCTCCCAGGGCTGGGCTGTATGCAGCGGTAGCACATTTGCCCGGCATGTGTGAGGCCCTGAGTCTGACCCCCAGCATGCAAAAAAAAAAAAAAAATCAAAATAAATTTTTTGTTGTTGTTGTTGTTGTTGTTGTTTTTGGCGGTACTGGGGATTGAACTCTGGACCCTGCGCTTGCTAGGCAGGCGCTTATGCCACTGATCTATATCCCCAGCTCCAAAATCAAAATAAATTATCCTCCCAACTTCTCACAAGCTTTGGTCCAGGTTGAACTTCATGACTTTCTGGGTTTGTGTCACCACTTCAAGGAGGAACACGAGTGACAGAGATAGCCAGGCCAAGGGGAAGGACAGACGCCAGCAGAGAAACAGGTCTCTACATTTCTCCTCCCGAAGAATCTCCCATGACAAATGCTTCCTTTCTACTCAGGGCTTGGGTTTTATTTTTTTATCTTGAAAATGTTCACATTTCAGTAAAAAACAAATAGACTATGGCTTATGTTTCAGGATTTACATAATGACTTTATGGCTGCTAAAAATTCTCAAACACATATATACTCATCTGTCTGTTTGTTGATGGACTGACTGATTGCAGAATATGCCTCTTTTTAGAAATCCCTCACTACATCCCCACCTTCCCTGAAGGAATCCTCCTTTCCTTTGCTGCGGGTTCTGAGATTGACAGCACCCTCCCTTCCTTTGCCGAACATGCAGCAATGGCCACCAACTGCCCTTTCCCTTCTGTGTCCGCTCCTGGGCACACAGTCAAGCTCTCCAAGAGCAGGAGCCATCTCATCCCTTTGCCTTCTCTATAACCGTGCCATTGGTCACGTTGATGACTATGCACAATTTAGTTTCAGGTCAAAGCCATGCACACATCTTGTGTTCTGTGCAGTGCACTAATGCCCTTGAGTGACAATTGAAATCCAAATAAAAAGCCATTTTTACTGAATTTTTGAAAGAAAATAGTTTAAGCAGGCTCATGTTAAAATGAAGTATGTAGCATGTAACTTTACTCAACACATACTATCAACATTGTTTTAATATTATGTTTTAGCCAGGCCTGGTGGTGCATCCATGTAATACCAGTGCTCGAGAGGCTGAGGCAGGAGGATTGCCACAAGTTTGAGGACAGCCTGGGCTATATAGCAAGACTCTGTTTCAAAAAAAAAAAGTATGTTTTGATTTGGCCAAACAACAGAAAGGATATATGGATAGGTCTAGGGGAAACAGAAGGAAGAGGAACAGAGGGAGGGAGGGAGGGAGAGAGGAATGAGAGGGGAAGTGGGTAGAGAGAAGGAGAGGGGAAACGGAAGGGAGGGGAGGGGAAGAGGGAGAAGGAGCGAAAAAGGGAGAAATTAACACAAACCAAAGTTCTCCACATACTGTATTTAAGTTATTCCTTAACATTTTTTGAAAAGTACTTATTTGACCTTACAACTTTTATCACGAGCATTAAATCTGCACAAGGCCAGGGATGGTGGCACAGGCCCATAATCCCACCACTTTGGAGGCTGAGGCAGGATTGTTGCAAGTCTGAGGTCAGCCTAGGCTACAAAGTGAGTTCAAGCTAGCCTGGGCTACATATCAAGACCCTGTCTCGAAACTCCAGGAACAAAATAATATTAATAATAAATAAATCTTCACAAAGGGCTTAATTCTGCCAAAGGCAAATATCCTTTTTAACTTGCGATTCTGGCTGCACAAAGTCAAAATCGAACACAAACCGCTTCTTTCTCCTGTGCCCCACGCGCTGTCCCCACAATGCTTGAAGGAAACTGACACAACAGGAGGTTGTGCGCAGGTGATAAGAATATCAAAGTTCAACTATATGTTATGGCCCCTAAAAATAGAAGTTGAAGATAATTTACAGATGAATCCTGTCAGTGCTTTTCGGACACACATTCACTTCATTGCTGATTAAGAGCAATCATCTAAAAAGTACTAAAACTTGAAGATTTATATCTAAAAACCACAATCTAAAAACTTGGACCACTCCTACAGTCCCTTAACAAGTGTTATAATTGATAAGTATGTTTACATAGTATATGTATTTTGAAGCACACCAATTGCAGCTGAGAGCTTTTTATTTTTCAGTCTTGAACACATTACACAGCACATAAGAAGCAGCGTAAGGGAAGGGCGCAAGGACAAATGGACGTGAGTGAAGGGGAAGGTGGGAGAGGGGCCAGGCATGGTGGTGCATGCAGTAACACTCCTGCCAGAGACGAGGGCTTGGTAACACCTTCACTGGGATTCCACGGACTTGTGGCTCCTTAGGACTTGGTTTAGAACTGCCTTGTAACTCCTCTCATGGTTATTTGGTTTGGGTTTTGGTTTTTTGAGACAGGGGCTCACTATATAGTGCAGGCTGCCTTAAACTCACTATATAGCCTAGGATGGCCTTGAGCTCACTAGGATCATCCTGCCTCAGCCTCCCAAGTGCTGGGATTACAGGCACATGCCACCACACCCAGCCGAGCAAATGCTATTTCCATTATTAGGAGCAACGCTCAGGCTGTGCCCACCCGTTTGCCCCTTGCCTGACCCTTGGCACTCACATGCCCTCAGTGGAAATTCAGTATGAAGAACAGAGGCCTCCTGTGATGCCTTTGATCAAGGTAAGTGGAGTTGCACAGGCTCAAGTTGAAACCCCAGCTCTGCTGCTACACAAGGTTTATGCGGTGAGTATGAGAACAAATGATAAGACTCACTCGAATCACTTGAAACAGCGCTTGGCTCCCAGAGTGCTCCAAAATGGCCAATAATAAAAATGATAGCAACATCACATGTAAGTGTAACAATCACATACAATCTAATTAAAGCACATTAATTATGTTCGTCTAAGGTTTCAATAACATGAGTAATACAAGATATTAATGATAAAATTGCAGTAAAATAACCCAATTTCACAACCAAACTTTTTCCAGGTATAAATAAACAACTAACCAAAAATAAAACCTATGTCATTGGGCATAATTCTAAAGCTTGAATGTAAACACTTAAGAAAAATCTCCAAGCACTTCCATGTCACCCCAGCCAGACCTCAGCCAGCCAGACACTGTCCATCCACATGCTGCACGGTGACTATGAAGTAATCTGGAAGTACAGAGAGTGCTGTTGTTCTCCTACTGCCCCAACACCTTCAGTGCAGAGGATAAAATGCAGGGTTTCACATAGATGTCTTTCAGGTGTAAGCATAGAAAGTAGCTCACACAGTCTTAGAAGTAATTTTCATTGGCTACTGATATATCCATGATAAATAGACATACATAACAACACACGCATAATTGAAATTGAAGGCTGCTGATTTTTAGCATCAGTGGATGGACTAAAACCTAGAGATGTCAGTGTCAAAGAACTCCCCTTAAGTCTAAGGTAAGAGGCAAGATTTTGTTACAGACCTGTGTTCATTAAAATTGCAGGAGATTTCCTCTGTGAGGTATTTCCCCTTGCAGTGCAGCCTCTTTCCCCACCCTAGCACAGCATCTACTCTAACTTTTGGGGATGTGGCTCAGCCACATAGATGGAGTGAATTCCTGGGATGCACAAACCCTGGGTTTCATCTCCAGCACAATACACACACACACACGCACACGCACACACACACAATGGCTTGTCTATCACTGACTACAAAAGTCCACACCATGCAATAATACTAAAATCCTTTCCAATTGTTACTTCTGAGGAACACTTGTTAGTCCATACGCTAATGTGGCAGTGGACATGTGCAATGTGGGGTAGTCACACAGGTGGCCTGTATCCGAATGGTCAGAATGTTCAATAATTCTGCTAAATAACCAGAGATTCTAAACATAGACACCCATGCTGAGTGCGACTGAAATAGGCTAAATGACTCATTTTTAAAATTTCTTACAATTAAAGGCAATAAAACAATCTCAGTGTTGTTTTAATTTGCATTTCTCTAATGGCCAGCAATGTTGAGTATTTTTTCATATATTTATTGGCCATTTGTACTTCTCCTGGGAAGTGTGATGATATTTTCAGTATTTATTTCAACTATTTATTTCAGTTGCCCATTTTTGATTGGGTCTTTTATTTGGAGAGGGTCTGATATTTTTGAGTTCTTCATATATTCTAGATATTAGTCCTCTGTCTGAGCTGTAGCAGGAAAATATTTTTTCCCATTCTGTAGGTTGTCTCTTTACTGTTAGTTGTTGCCTTTGCTGTGGAGATTTTAAATACAATATGATCCCACTTGTTAGTTCTTGATGCCATTTTTTATGCCACTGCGGTACTTTCTGTTCCTTGCCTACACCTATAACTTCAAAAATTTAACATTTAACACCAGCAGGTTTAGTGTTTCTGTTTAAGCATCTAGATCCTCAAACTCTGTTCATTTGAGTTTAATATGTATGTGGTGAAAGATATGGGTTAGCTTCAGTCTTCTGCATGTGAATAGTCAATTTTCCCAGCACAATTTTCTAGAGGCTGTATTTCTTCTACTATGTTTTTGGCCTTTTTGTCAAAAAGTAAGTAGCTGAATTTGTATCTAGGGTCATTTTTGCATCCTCTATTCCGTTCCATCAATCTATGTTTGCAGTCAAATGTTCTGCCATGGAGCTATACCCCCATCAATCTATGTTTGTTTTTAGGTCAGTACCTTGCTGTTTTTATGACCATAGATGTGTGTTGTAGTCAGGGCTTGTAAGGGAAATAATTTAATACAGGACACATAATTTATAGGATTATTTTATTGTAGTCACCCAAAGAGTCAAGTACAAAAGAGTACAAGAAATCTGTCCACACACTAAAGACACAAAGAATCCAGTTGAGGACCTAGATTCCACAGCAATGTCCTGCATGAGTCCAAATGAAGGCCTAGAGCCCGTGGCAATGCCACCATGAGTCCAAGTGGAGACCTAGAGCCCATGACAATGTGACATGCACATCTGTTTCATGGATCTGTGCTAGGAAGGCTCAAAGGTCAGTGGTAGAAGCTAGAAAGTCTGTGTCAGCTGATGAAGGATCTGTGCCAGCAGGCTGAAGAATCTGCACTGGAGCCAGGAAGCAACACGCAAAGTAAGGACCAGAGCTCTCCCCAAAAATACCACAGCCCATCCTCAGCGACAATGAGGTCCCAAGCTCCTCTGACAATGAGAACAGCCAAGTTCTTGTCAGAAAAGCCAGCTCAACAAGCTTCTCCAGGAGACTGAACAGTGTACCATCTTTGCCTTCAGAGCCAGAAAGTAATGTTCAAAGTAAGGGCCAGAGGTCCCCCAAAGTAAACTGCAGCCATTCTCAGTGACAACAAGGTCCTGAGGTCCTCTGACAATGAGAACAGCCAAATTCCTATCAGGAAAGCCAGTATGACAAGCTCCTCAAAGAGAACCAACAGCCCCCCATGCCAGCAGGTTTTACTAGAGAAACAGATATAACACAAGGTATATGAATGTATAAGAAATTACAATATTGGCTTACAATCATTAGCAACAGAATTGGACAGGTAAATGTGCAGAGGGTATCTGCATACTGGAGACTGAAGGATTCTGTCCAAGCTTTGGAGCTCACTACAGTGTTCCTTTCAAGTCTGTATCAGGAGTCTGATGGGCCTGTGAAAGAAAGCTAAAGAGTTTACACTGAAAGGCTGAAGAATCCAAGGCGGAAACTCAAGAGTTGGTGCAACAAGCCAGAAGACCACGCTCAAGCTAAAGGTCAAGACTGGAGCTCCTCTAAAGAGTGGAAACCTGTCCATCCTTCCTCATTTCCCTTTTATACTGTCTTGGTTATGAGCCTCCCTAGGGTGGGTCCTGCACACCCTAGGATGTACAACTGCTGAGCCAATTTAGTTAAACTTCTAAACTCAAGTTGACACAATGAATCAACTACTATACTTTGTAACTGAGATTGTGATGCTTCCTGCTTTTTACTCTTGTTACCCAGAATTGCTTTTGCTATTCCGGGTCTCCTCTAGTTCCACATGAATTTTAGGATTGTTTTTTCCAGTTCTGTGAGTAACACTGCATTAAATCTATACATCAGTTTTGGAAATATGGCCATTTTTGTTGGTCTAATATCCGTTTCTGTCCAGGGTGAACAGGTCCCAAAAACGAGGTACCCGTGGATGAATAAAAAGTAAGAAGAAAAAGAAATACAAGAGAGACAATGTCCTGGGATCAGGGGGCTTACAGTTCTCCTGACTGTAGCCCCGAATCACCTTTTCTGTAACCTTTTATTAAGATAAAACAACAAAAGAGGCACCTGGGCTACGAGGTGAATATCAACTGTTTCAGCAAGCACAATACAACTCAATTACCACGGGCCTGAGACTTGACTGGATAGCCATCCTGTCACCATTCCTTTTCTACATAACACAGCAAAACATTTAGTGTCGGCTTACAAAGCTTTTGTTAGACTTCCTCCAGAACACAACAACCTAGGTCAGGTTATACCAAAGGCAATACACTGAAAGATTAACTAAAGAATGCCCTTCTCCACACATTTTGACAATTGGTTCTGTTTATCCAGAAACAGTGAATATTTTTCCATTTTCTGATGTCCTCTTCAATCTTCCTTTTCAGAGTACTGTACATCTTTTACTTTCTTGGTTAAGTTAATTCCTAAATATTTAATTTTTCTTGATACTATGACAATTTCCTAATTTCTTTCTAAGAGAGTTCATTATTGATGTAGAAGAACACTTGTTTTTTTTTTATTTTAATGAGAAAGAAACAGGGCTGGGGACATAGCTCAGTGGCACAAATGCTTGCCTGGCAAGCACAGAGTGCTGAGTTCGATCCCTGGTACCACAAAAAAAAAAAAAAGAGAGAAAGAAACAATAACAAAATAACAACAATGAAGACAAAACTAACACAAAAAGAATTAAAAAATGATACAAAATTTCAAAACAAGATGATAGGAATTAACAATGGTTGTTATATTACATATTGTTATCTTCAACAAGGTTGCTCAGATTACCAGATGTAACAATGCAAGAGTGATCAAACAATTAAAGACAATAACAAATAATAAAAAAATTACAAACAGCACAGTGCTTCATTAAACAAGATGGTAGGAATTCAACAATGATTATTATATTGCATATTGTTGTCTTCAAATCAGTTGTTCTGATTACCAGATATAAGCATACAAAATCGGTCAAGAAAAAAAATTTAAGCATTAACTGTTCCTTTCAGTAAACCAATAGACATCAGCAATACATTTATTCCAGTCATCTCTCTCTCTTTTTTGTTTTTGGTCTTTTTGAGACAGGGTCTTACTATGCAGTTTAGGCTGGCCTTGAGCTCACTTTGTAGCCAGGCTGGTCTCAAACTCACAATGATCCTCCTGCCTCAGCCTTCCTGAGTGCTGGGATTGCAGGCATGCACTGCCACACCCGGCTTTTCCTTCTATATACATATACATATATTTTCTTTTTCATTTTAAAGAGAAAAGAACAAAAACAAAATAACAAAAACAAAGACATAAACATAAAAACAATAAAAATGATACAGAATTTCAAAACAGGTGATAGGAAATTAAGAATGGCTGTTATATTACATATTGTCATCTTTAAAGTAGTTACTCAGATAACCAGACATAAACATGTAAGATTGATCAAACAGGAGCTGGGTATGGTGGTGCACGCCTGTAATCCCAGCACTCAAGTGGCTGAGGCAGGACTGTTGTGAGTTTGAGACCAGCCTGGGCTACAAATGAGCTTAAGGCCAGCCTGAACTGCATAATGAGACCATCTCTCAAAAAAAGGCAAAAAACCCTGATCAAACAATTACACATTAACTGTTCCTTTCAATAAGAAAATAGAAATTAGTAGCACAATTATCTTAGTTATCTTGTGTGTGTGTGTGTGTGTGTGTGTGTGTGTGTGTATATACACACACACACATATTTTTCCCTTGTTTCTTTTTTTTTTCTCTTTTCCTTCATCCCAGGTGCTCTTTCCTATTTGAGCAGTTGTCTTTCCCTTTCACAATATGTGTTGCACCTTTCAGATTTTATTTACTCTTTCAGGTTCTTGTACTAGGGAGGCAAATATGATGTTTACACATGTGAGTCTGATTTATTTCACTGATGAGTATGGTCTCTAGTTGCATTCACTTACCTATAAAAGCCTTGAGTTTATCTTTCTAGCAGAGTAATGTTCCATTGTATAAAAATACCACATCTTTTTTTATCCATTCCTCAGCTGATGGACATTTGGGTTGTTTCCAAGATTTAGCTATGACACATTGTGTTGCTATATACATGGGTGCACATATATCGCTGTGATATGATGTTTTCAGTTTTTCTGGAAAAATACCCAGGAGGGGAATAGCTGGGTTGAATGGAACCTCTAATCCTAGTTTACTAAGGAATCTCCACACTGATTTCCACAGTGGCTGCACCAGTCTACACTCCCACCAGCAGTGTAAAAAGGTTCCTTTTTCCCCATAGCCCCTCCAGCATTTGTTACAGGTTGATTTCTTGATGATAGCTATTCTTTCTGAGGTGAGATGGACTCTCACTTTTGATTTAGTTTAATTTCTCAAATGACCAATGATGTTGAACATTTTTGCATATATTTATTTGCTATTTGTATTTCTTCATCTGAGAAGTGTGTATGCATTTCAGATGCCCATTTTTGCACTGGCTCTTTGAGTTTGAGGGGCCTGATTTTGTTGAATTCTTTATATGTTCTAGATACCTTTGTCTGAGGGAGAGTTGGCTAAAACTTTTTCCCAATTTGTGGGTTTTCTTTTTTTACCATGTTGATTTCTTTTGATGTACAAAAACTTTCAATAAGATGAGATCCCAGTTGTTGATTCTTTGAAGTATTTCTCATGCATTTTGGTTTTTGTTCATGAACTCTCTGCCTCCCCCTATGTCTTCAAGATTTCTATCCTACTTTGTCTTCCAGTAGATTTAGTGTTTCTGTTTTAATATTTAGATCTTTGACTTGAGTTTAGTGCATGGTGATGGACATGGGTCTAGTTTCAGTCTTTGGCATGTGGTGAGCCAGTTTTTCCAGCACCATTTATTAAAGAGGCTATCTTTCTTCCCGTGAGCTTGTTTGGCCCCTTTGTCAAAGACAAGGTGGCTGAGTGTGTTTATGGTTGTGTCTGCATCTTCTAGTCTGTTCCATTGATCTTCAGGTGTGGTTTTTGTGCCCATACCATATTGACTTTAACACAATAGCTCTGTAGTATAATTCCAGGTCAGGGATTGAGATACCTCCTGCCTTTCCTTTATTGCCCAGGATTGCTTTCACTATTCTGGGTCTCTTCCGGTTCCACGTGAATTTTAGTAATGTTTTCTCTAGAACTGCAAGGTATACTAATGGTATTTTGATCAGGATTGCATTGAATCTGTGTAACAAGTTTGGGAGTATGGCCATTTCTACAATGTTTATTCTTCTTATCCATGAACAAGGAGTATCCTTCCATTTTCTGAAATCCTCTTCACTCTCTTTTTATAGAATACTATAATTTTCACTGTGTAGATCTTTTACTTCTTTTGTTAGATTCATTCCTAAGTATTTCAACTTTTTGGATGCTATTGTAAATGGTACGGTTTCCCTAATTTGTCTCTCAGTGAAACACTTGATACTTGTATGTTGATTTTGTATCCTGCTACAGTGCTGGACTTGGTTATTAAATCTAGGTGTCTTCTGGTGGAATTTTTGGGGTCTTCTATGGAAAGGATGTGATCAAATAATTCAAATAATAATTTGAATTTTTGCTTTCCTATACATACCTCTTTTATTTTTCAACTGCCTGATTGATCTAGCTATTGTTTTGAGTACTGTATTGAACAAGGGTGGTGATAGTGGTCATCTGTGCCCTGATCTCGATTTTAGAAAGTTTTCTGCTTTTTCCCATTTAATATGATGTTGGCCATTGGTTTGTCATAAATGCCATTATCAGATTTAGGCAAGGTCCTTCTATACCTATTTTCCTCAAAGTTCTTATAATGGATGTTGGATATTGTCAAATGCTTTTTCTGCATCTATTGATATGATCATGTAACTTTTATCCTTGGTTTGATTTTTGGTGTATCACATTTATTGATGTGTGTATGTTGAACAATCTCTGCATCCCTGGGATGAAGCCTAGTTGGTCATGATGATCTTTTGGATGTTCTGTGCATCTATTTGTATGTTATTGAAGATTTTTAAGTCATGTTCATTATATAGATGGTCCTGAAGTTTTCTTTTTTAATTAGATCTTTGTCTAGTTTTAGAATCAGAAAAAATGTCGGCTTCCAGAAATGAGTTTGGAAGTACTATTTCTCTTTCAATTTCATTAGAGAGTTTAAAGAGTATGGGTGTTATATCCTCCATGCAGATCTGGTAGAATTCAGGAGTGAATCCATCAGGTCTTGGGCTTTTCCTACTTGGTAGGTTTATTATTACAGCCTCAATCTCTTTGTCTGTCATTGGATTGTTCACAGATTTTATATGTTAATGGTTCAGCTTTGGTATTTCTGTGTTTAGGAATCTGTCCATTTTTTAAAGATTTTCTAATTCATTGGATTATTTTTCATAGCTGTTACTAATGGATCTTCTGGTTCTCTGTGGTGTCCACATGACTTACCTTTCACATTTTTAATTGCACAGATGCGGGTCCTTTTGTTCCTTCTTTTGTTAAGTTAGGCTAAGGGTTTTACAGTCTGTTTATTCTTTAAAAAACTGGCTTTTCAATTCATTGATTCTTTGTATTGACTTCTAGCCTCAATATCAATTTTTGCTCTGATCTTTATGATTTTCCTCCAGCTAGTTTTGGGTTTAGACTTTTTGATTTTAGTATCTTAAGGTACATCATTAGGTTATTTGAGCTATTTTTCTAACGTGAGCAGTCGCAGCAATATACCTCTTCAGAACACCTTCACCGTATGTCATAGATTCTTGTATGTTGTAGTGGCATTATTGTTTGACTACAGGAACATGTGTAAATTCTTTCTTGACTTCTCTGTGATCCATTGAATATTCAGGAGTTCCTTTAATTTTCAAGTGTTTTAAAACATCTGTGGTTTCTCCTGCAGTTTCCAGCTTCCATGTGCTCTAATCTGATACTGTACATGGAATGATTTCAATTATTTTCTTTTACTTAAGCAGGCTTTACAGACGATTATATGGTCTATTTTGGAGAAAGTGTCATGTGCTCCTTTGAAGAAAATGTGTTCTTTCCTGAAAGGGTAGAAGACTCTGTAGATAACTACTAAGTTCATTTGTTTGAGGATGTGGTTAAGCTCTGAGATTTGTTAATTTTTGTTTATTTGATATAGCTATGAAAGTGGGACACTGAGGTCACCCATTATGATTGTTTGTTGACTTGATTTCTATGATCAGTAGTGTTTTATGAAGGTAGGTGCACCAATATTCAATGCATACGTACTTACAAATATATTTACAATTGTTGCCTTTTCCTGTGGGGTTGTTCTCTTAATATGCAGTAAAGTTCTTTGCCTCTCCTGATCAGTGTTAGCTTAAGGTTTATTTTGTGAATAAAATTTCTATTCCTGCTTGTTTGGGGGATCTGGTGAATGGAATACTGTTCTTACTCTGGTTTTTAGTCTATGAATTTCTGTAGGGATTAGATGAGTCTCTTAAGTGCAACGGACTGTTGGGCTTTTTTAATCCAGCTGGACAAATGTCTTTTAATTGGGAAGTTGAGGCCAATTACATAAAGTTATTCTAAAAGGTATGACTTAGTTGTCACTACCTTCCTTTCTGTTTTCTTTATTTTTCCCTCTTTAACTGCTCACCTTGCTTGATATGTTCAATCTGACTTTTGGAATGGTTGTTTTCCTTGTATGTTTGTTTTTTCCAGTGCTGGTTTGGTGTTCATGAGTCTCTTAAGGTGTTCTTTGTCATGGAATGTCCTTTTTGGAAGATACTTTTGTAGGATATATTATTCTGGGTTCCAAGGGTTCCATAAAGGTTTGAAACACTGCACTACAATCTCTCCTGGCCTTGAAAGTTTGTGTTGAACCACCTGCTGTAATACTAATGGGTTAACTTTTGTAAATGAGTTTTGCTTTCCTATGACAGCTTTAAAAATGTCTCTGTGTGTTGGACTTCTAGGCTTTTGATTATGATGTGTCATAGGGGAGCTTCTTTATTATAGTTACTGCTATTCTGTAAGTCTTGCTTACCTGTATGTTTTTGGTTTTGGTACAAGGAATCAAACTCATGACCTCAAGCTTGCCAGGGCAGGTGCTTAAGCCACTGAGCTATATACCTGGCCCCTGATTACCTGTATGCACTCAGAGAGTTTTGTAGTGTGTTCATCTGTACACATTTTTTATTCCATGTGTATTGTATTAGTCTTAAAGGTCATCTAGTAGCTGTTGGATGAATTTTTCTTGCTCGTTTATACTTCTCAAGGTTTCTCTAAGTAAATTACGTTTTTTTCATGTTGTCCCTGATATCTTAAACCCTACGGTTTAAGACCCATTGGTCATCTCTGCTGTTTGAGTTTTTCTGTGTATCAGTCAGTGCTCACTAAAGAAACAGATTTAACGTAAGATATGTGAGAATTTACAAGGTAGGTTTACAATGGCTTCCTGCAGTCAGGTGTGGAAGAGTGCGAAAGGGCTGTCAGTGTACTGGACATGCAAAGGACTCAGGCAAAGGTCGAGGGCCTGGGGCTCACTGTAGAGGCCAGTGTGAGCCTGTATCAGGAGACTGAATGGCTTGTGAGGGAAGGCTGATGGTCTGTGCTGGAGGCTGAAGAGTCTGCCCAGGAAGCCAGGAGATGACATTCAAAGTGAAGGTAAAGACTGGACCTCCTCCAAAGAAATAGAAGTGAGGCTGCCTTTTTCACTACTCCTTTTTTCCATTTGGGCTACAAGCCTATTTGGGGTACAACTCACACCACAGTGGGTCTTCTATCTTTAGTAAATTCATTCAGTCACACCCAGAACTATGCTAATCCAACTAATTAGCTATTTTTTACTCTAACTGACACAACAGTTAACTATCACACCCTGGAAATTCTGGGTGGCACCTTCTCATGGAGTCTGTGACAGCTAACTACGGTGTCGACCTGAGTAAGAAACCCCCAGTTAATTGGCTTAGCACAGTTCTAGGTGTGTCTGATGCACCCACTAGAGGGAAGACCCATCCTGGGTGCAGGCAGCATGAACCAATAGGCCTGGATTGAATAAAAATGAGAAAAAAGGAGGAAGTCTCACTCCTGTTTCTTCAGAGGACTTCCAGCCTTTGCTATTACTTTTGGACATGCACCTCTAGGCTTCGAGCAGACCCTTCCACTTCCTGATATGGACTCCCATTGGACTCTACAGGCCTTTGCCTTTTGACTGCACAATTTGAATCTCTAGCATGCAGATGGCTTTTTTGGTCTTGGTTTTTTGAGACAGGGTTTTGTTATGTTGTTCAGGTTGGCCTTGAACTTGTGGGGATCCTGCCTCATATACCATCCCCATGCCCACGCCTGGCCCTTCCTTTCTTTGTTTTGAGGCACAGCGCCACCATGCAGTTCAGGGTGGCCTTGATCTCACCACGTCTTTTGAGTAGTAGTCTTTTGAGTCCTGAAATTGCAGGTATGTGCCACCATGCCCAGCCAGAAGGTATTTCTTTGGTACAGTTTTCATCCATGTTTTTAATTGTTTTGGTTGGCTCTTTTAACTTGTGATTGTCCCATAACCACAACGGTTTATTTGATAGTTCCACTACCTTTTGGGTCATGTCTTCTTTGAGCTCACTGAGCTTCTTTGCCTTCCTCAGGGTATCCACTTGCTGTCACCCTATGCAGCTATCTTCTCTCCTTTCTGAAACAGTTCTGGAAGTCATCTGTGTTGAATGTCTCTAGGTTATGCTGTTTTGGCTGCCTGTCTTGAATCAATTCAAAATATTTCCCTATCATGGTGATTTTCACTTTAGGGAAGAGCCAGAAGTCAGACAGGAATAGACCTAGCAAATAGGGTAGATGAGGGCTGGGGATATAGCTCAGTGGAATAAGCGCTTGCCTAGCAAGCGCAGGGTCCTGAGTTCGATCCCCAGTACCGCAAATAGGGTAGATGAGCACACACCATAGTTTCACAAGCCTGCTTTCCCACTAGATGGCATGTAACAGCAACATTCACTGTAGGTTTTTTTTTTTTTTTCAACTGTAGTTTTGACCAAAACCTATAGACAAACAAAAAAGGGCTTCCTACACTACCGCAATGGCAAACAGAAACACCAAAATGACACCCAGGATTTGGAGGCACATTTATTTTACCTTGACAGGCACTGACTGGGATCACCCCTAAAATATCAGGCCCTGCTCTCTGGTGGTCGAGGACTTCTATGAGACAAGCAAGGAGGAAGTACAGAGGCAGAATGCCTTGTCAACTGGGGTTCTTATAATGTGCATCACAGTGACCAGCTCTTTCTGAGACAGGAGCAGCGGGATCTGGAATAGGAACTATCACCTGGGGCAACTAAAAAAGTGAAATGTACTGGCTGGGTGACACTTTCTATTACAGCACTTCAGAAAGTAGTAAGAATGACAGGAAAGAGTGAAGGGAGGGAGGGAGAGGATTCTGAGAGGGATTAGTGCCAATCTGCCTCTTACAGTAATAAACTTTTTAAATTTAAAAATTTATCCTATATTTTGCTCACCTCTTATATATGCAATAGACAGACAAACACAATGGTATATTTTAAAAGCCAGATATATTTTGAAAGATCACACAATAAGTAAATTACATAGTGAAGAAACATCACATAAGGCTGATGATAAAAAGGCACATCTGAAAAGGTTAGGAGTAGAAAGAATTGTTCTTTCCTTTCTAACACAAGAGAGGAAAACAGACATATTAAAATTATTTTTTCAGGTGAAAGTTTCTGTCAGCAGACATGATTAACCCTGGCTTCTTTTCTCCCTTGTCCAAGGCAGTCTTTGCTTTCCTTGTCTTCTGAGAAGTATTCAGTCTTCTGCTATGTAGAAGCGATACATCATGGCAACAGCCACAGCTGAGATGGCTGGGATGACCCAGTTGGTCCACCAACTACAGAGACACATGAGTAATGAGTGATACTTTGCATGACGTTCAGTGCAGGGAACACATTTGCTTTCTCTATTAGAAAACTATCATGGCATGTTTTTCTTACCTCTACTCAATTTGGCTAGAAAGGTAACTCAGCTTTGCCAGAAGTGACGTGGGTGTAATGTATGCCTATGAATACTAGCAATCACTGTCCTCTGCTGCTGTTATGACAAAACTAATGTTCAACCAGCTCTGTTAAATCAATTTCCATAAACTTTATGCAGAGAGCTGCAGTCCTCCAAACACACCACCCAGGAGCAGTGACTTTCTCAAGGATATAAACTCTGGATTATGTATCATTGCAAGGTAACAAGAGTGAATATTCTTGACCTGTTTTATTATAAATATGTATAATGATTATGAAGATTTAATGGTACTAAGTTGAGAATCAGAAGCTCCAGGTTCTCATTTTGAATGAATTGTCAGCAAGTGCTGGAGTCAAGGGAAGATCATGTCCCCTGAGTTGTACAGTGAATGGTCTAAACCGGATGTGCAGTAGGTGGCTGCCTGTGCCTCAGCTCTAACACAACCTCGGCTCCAATGCTCTGGTTCTGCTTTCAAAATCTGATCCTGGCACTTGTGTTTGATATATTTAAATTGTTAAGAAACAGCCCAAAATAATTAACCTGTGGTAGAGAAATTAAATTAAATTATAAAATACCTAATTTACTCACTGTTTGGTTTTGACCCATAAAATTTCATTTCTATTTACTATAAATTACAGACTACGGGTTAAATCAAGACCAGGACTGAGAAGAGCTTCAATTTAGACTTGGGTCTTTAAATTAGACTTGAACTGATTTAGATACCAATGTCTTAGACAACAGAAATTAATATAGTCCTTAGCATCTAAACTATGCATACTTTATTTCCTATCACAAACTTTCTGTTCTTTAATATTCTTCATACATCAACCTTTTCAAAGTTCAACATACAGATGTAAAGTACAAAAAGATTATGAGCGAGGTTTTTATCTCATTAGGATTTTGGTGAGTTTTCCACTTTGTATTTAGAAAGAAGACAGCGTATCAGTGGAAAGTGAGGTAAAGCAGTGTCCAGAGGCAGAAAAGGTTCCAGAACACCAAACAATTACACAGTTAAACCTGACATGATGAAATATAAATATGTGGTTTTGGGGTTAGGTTCTCTATCACCACCATCACTATCACCACACACACAAAAAGTACAAGTCAATATGGCAGAGCTGCCAAAAACAAATATGAACTTAGACTGTAGAAGACATCAGATCCTGTACTGGGATCACTGGGTTCAATTTTAGGGCCAATTAAATGACAAAGGAAAACTGAACCATGCTCAGGGAAATGTAGTCACCAAAGGTGAAGACTATATATCAAAGAGGAAGGAAGTGGAAGTTATGCACAAAGGGACACTTGTGGGACTGATCACCTGAAGGCTGCGATGGGGGACATGGACAGTCCATTTGTTCTCTGTGTTTCTTTGTGCAGATGTAGCCAGAGGGCAAGACCTGGAGTCATTATGGAAAGTGTTCATAGCTGTCCTGACAGGTTAGGACAGAAAGCCTTGAATAGTCTGGGTACTCTGGGGAGATGGCCCTGGGATGACAGGCAGGAAGCACAGTGGAAACCCACATACAGAGGGTCAGAGAAGGGAGGTGCCCCATCCAGTTCTGACTTGAGCCTTCCAAGCTAATACTGCTTAAAAAAAAAAAATTACCATACCACATACCTGGAATTAGACTCAACAGTCGTAATAAAAGTTTCCTGGAACGATAGAGAAAAGGTAATGTAAGGCAATTTCTACATATTTATTCTGTTGATTGAACACCTGTTTTAAAATAAGATCATAATATTTTATTCAATGCCATCTTTAAAAAAGAAAAATTACATCATTACCTTTTCACTAAAATGCTATACCATTTTTTCCAAAATGCAAAAATTAAGAATTATTCATATTTAAATTATTTAAGAATATAACCTTGAAAATCTGAAAATGTTCAAGATTAATACCTACATAACATATTCTGCACATAATAGGCATCTAAATACTTTGAGATAGAAACTAAAAATATACATCCAGGAATACATACATATACCACCATCATCATCTTTATGGAGGGCAGTTTAATTTTCAAAAGCATGAAATGTGTAATAAAAACATCAATTATTTTATTCAAATCCAATAGAAAGTAAAAGTGTACCTAAATTACATTAAAATATATGTCAATAGACCAATAAACAAAAAAAGAACTGTGAATTCAAGTTCTAAAATTATAAATCAACTATTCTGATCTTTCTTTAGGTCCAATCAGAAGTGCCTGGAGGCCACAGAGACTGTTCTACCTGGCCTCCAAATACAAAAACCTTGTTTGTACCTTCCAGCCCTTCCAGAGAGAAGCCATTCTTGTGAGGCCCACAGGACGAACTGACAAGGTCTGTGGAAAAAATGTACACATTCCCAAAAGGCTGGAGACTAAGGCCTAGTGAAACAAACAGTTCTTGCCTTCAAGCCATTTTAAAAGTATTCTTTTAGTACTCCACACCAGCAGAACATTAGTGCTTCAAATAAAAGTAGCCATAAACGAGGCAGCTTTAGCAAAGACTGATGTCTGCAGTCTGATGTCTGCAGTCTGCTGCAGCACAGATATAAAAGCATTACAAAAACAATCAGCTGTTTGCAGTGAGGCAAAGCTGCACTCTGCAGAGCGCAAAGCCTGTTAAAGACACTTCCATGGAAAGGGAGAAACCTTCCAGGGAAGTGGAAGCAAAGCAATCACAAGATACACCAACCTTGAAACACTGCCCTCAAGATTCCTGACATGGCAAGGGGGGAAAATTAGTCATTTAAAAAGAAAACTTCACATTTGTTAGCTGTTTAAGAAATCTAAAATCTTAGTGTCTGTAAAATGTACTCACAACTACCACTGAATTAATTTTCAAATCTTGTATATATAAATAAAATTAACAAAGATTAACAGAAATAATAAAACTAGGCAAACAATGTTATTGAGCTATGAGATGGAAGACATAACCAGTTCTGAAAGCAAAGACTTTGCTGGAGGTACATTATCATTGTAACACTGGGGAGTTAGGTATCAAACAGTAAACAGAAGGCAAATACACACAGCCACAACTTTGTCACACTGGGCACAAGTGTATGCACTTTATCAAACTTGCAACTCTCTGTGCAACAATGACCTCCTAAAACCAGAACTTAAAATAAATCATACACTTTTTGATTCGTTACCTTCTTGGCTCTGTAATCCAAGCCTAAAGCACTGCTTAGCACTTGGATATAAAAGCAAATGGTCTTTAGTGGCCAGTGCTGTGACACATCTCTCGGTTGGGTATAGGGAAGACAGCATGAAATATGTCAACAATTAACTGGCAGGAAGGGTTCTAGTTTTTAAGACAAGCTCTGCCACCTGTTTAATCCACAGTCTGGAGGTTCTCCAACTTCTAATAAAAAGAGATTAATAATTAAATTGGGATATGTCATGTATGATGACTAATAAAAGTCATATAAAGGGTATAAATTTAAGTTCCATATTAAAACATACAAAGCCCAAGAAACTTGCCAATCAGAGTCAGTTCCTCTAATTTAGCTCATCACTCCCTAGTTAAGACTTCCTCCTTTCATGAGAAGTGCAGGGGCTGTGGAAGCTTAGACCATCACTGACAAGCCTGAGAGCCGTGCTAGACCAGTGCTGGGTGAGAGCTCTCATCCTTGGCAAGTCCGTGGATCTCACAGAACAGTAGCAGAGTCAAATAAAAATTTATGTAACAGTGCTTCCAAAATTATAACCAAGAAAGGGTATTGCTACAGCTAATACATTCTGCCTAAGCAAGTTTGATACATATAGATATGTTTAATTAAAAATATATAATTTCTATGTATAGAAATATTTTAATCTGGCAATTTAACACTATAGTTCCCTTGGGCAGTTTCAAGCTAATTAGCTTTAGTACACCCTATTTCACAATAAACCCAGGTTATTTCAAGCATCTAGATTATGTGACTTTTTTTCCTTCAGTGCTGGGAATAAATACCAAGGCCTCAGCTAGGCAAGTGATCCACCACTGAGCTATACCCCTGACCCAAGCTGGGGACATGTTTTAAAAATCAGACTTCACAAGCTTCAACCTCGCATGGTTCTCTTACATTAAAACAAAAAATTCACACACACACACACACACACAAATGAAGAGAAAATTATAAGGTAGATATAAATAGAAAGTAGGGAGTTCAAATAATTCAAACAATTAATTACCTATTCTGTTGGTTCAAAAATATTTAAATATATATGCTAATTTGTTTCATTTATACTACTAGCTTCTTTTAGTTCACTGAAAAGAAAGTCTTGTGCTATTATGTTTGCTTCTTCTTTGTAAGAGAATTGTCTGTACACTGAGTAACTACTTTGAAGGTATGATATAGTATACTTACTTTTATTATTCTCTTACTATTTTGTTATGAAATTGTTTTATTTTATTCATAAAATAAAAAAAATCAGGCTATGGTGTACAGTTTCCAGCCCTGACACAGCTAGTTATAGAGACACACAATTAAGAAATATCTAAGGATTCTCTCTCCTTCTTTAAACAGAAAGCATATTAAGAGTTGTTTTTTTTTTTTCCCCCGGTACCGGGGATCGAACTCAGGACCTTGCACTTGCCAGGCAAGCACTTATGCCACTGAGCTATACCCCCAGCCCCTAACAGAAAGCATAAAGAAGATAGACCTAGAAAAAATGGTCACGCATTAACTTATATTTCATTTGTTTATGGCCTCTAAAGTAACTAGTAAGTTCTTGTCCTATCTTCCTTCAGCTTTGCTCTAATTTAAGCAAACTCAAAATGAAAAGACCTATTTCTGTTATTTATGTGAAGCAAAACTTCCCCATAGTTATTTAATTATAACGTACTCTCTAAAAAACACTAAAAAGTTCATACAGAAGAGAATACAAAAAATCTTTACACAGTTAGTGTGATTCAGACTTCAATGAGATCTTCCATACCCAGTAAGCTGATCAAACCTCAAATGCTAATTTGGAAGTAACACGGAACTACTCATTCTGCCACCACGGGTTGGGAACACTTTCTTTGATGCTGAAATTTTGATCCCCAGAGGTTAGCATATAAACTTGCTCTGTCCCAAAACAATCCAAGAATTGAAGTGACAAGTGTGTTAAATTTAGAACCATCGTACACACCCACAGAGAAGAACAGCAACGGGCACTAGTACCTCACAGAGCACACACACACATTCTAAAGTGAACGACACGGGCTGGCAGGTGGCTGTGGGGAATCACCGTGTGCTTTCTGCTTTCGGGCACTGCGGTCAGTGGCAGGATCATAAGCCCCCAAATCTGTGATTCCCAGCAGCTCAGTGGTTCACACCAAGATCATTAACATGCTGAACACCATCAGGAAAAAAAGTAGACTTTTCCAGACAGAGTTCAGGTGAAAAAAAAAAAAAGCAAAAGCTTCCTATATCACAAAGTTTAAGCTAATCAAAAAGCAGCCTCAAAAAACACAAAACAAAACAAAAAGTGATCCAGTCTAATGAGCTTACAGCAAGGAGTGTAAGCAATTGCTCCAAATACATTTCAAACTCTTACATCCATTTTTTTATCTTTTTTGAAGCACTCATATCACCAACACTGAAATTAAGCCCTTCCCCTTTTTCACTTGAACAGGGAAAGGGAAAACTAGAAATGAAACTGTGTAGTACTAAATAGCACTACTCAAGATTTTCAGCATATTATCCGAGGGACTGAGATCAACATGGCCTTTACCCTCACACTACTGAGTGGATTACTTTGTACCATAGGTGGAAGACCACATCCTGTCAGGACCGGTAGCAAAATCAGCTCACCAGTTCCTCCTACAAGCTCTGTGGAATGCTGCTGTTCATTCTCTCTCCAGTAAAACCAGCAACATACACCAAATAAAAAATGGTATTTTCTTTCTATCATTTGTTTGAGCAAAACTTCCCTTTGTTCTTTACCTATCAACCAGGAAAAATTTTTGCCTACTGGTACTTTTTAGATACTTTGGCTATTCTCATAAATTCATACTCTGAATTTATCTTCAAAAATAAACAAGGACAGTCAGCTCTGAAAGAACAAGTGCAGCTTACGGAACATCCGCTCTGCCCAGAGATGTAGAAAAGAGAGAAACATGGGCAGTGCCTTCAAGTATTCAGGCAAAAGGCTTCATTCAACTCAGTCAGGCTTTAAGCTATGAACACACAGCTCAGGTCATAGAAGCTCAGTGTTATTTGTAAAAAGCAGCTCATTACAACGTTAACTTCTTTTTGCTTTTTGCATGCTAGATAAAGATTCCACCGCTGAGCCACACTCCTGACATCAGAAGGTATCTACTGATAATTACGATGAAATAATTTAAGTATTGAGAGTTGTACAAAAATAACACACAAGCTCTCTGCATGAAACATACCAACTAGTCCTTTCAAATAAAACTTTTGCTGAGCCAGCAGGTTAATTATTCATCTCATCTACAAAGAACTCCGGAAGCCTCAGTCAGGTGAGTAAAAGACCTTTGCCCTGAGTTTGACAGGTATTAAACAAAGACAACTCCCTCCCGTCCACTAACATGTCTGAGATGGTCACACACTTACCGAAGGCTTGGCTAACTTTGGTCTGTCATCCTGCAAAAAAAAAAAAAAAAAAGGAATGCGTGTAATAATGAAACATCTACAACTTCATTCTTTTGAGATTTGTTTTAAAATTACTATTCAGTACTTAGCATTTTGGGTTTGGAATCTAACGCTTTGCGTTGGACACGAAGTCCAATGGCTGCATAGCAGACAACAGGTGATTTAGGAGTAAGAGGTATCTTCTCTGTGTAGAGTTCCAAAGCTGAAAATGGTATCTGTGACAGTCCTACTCATTTGTAGGACTTATTAGACCTGAATCGTGACCTCTGAGGAGCAGCTACAGACCTAATTCCTCCCCTCTGTCCTAGCAAATTCCTTGAGATGCTATCTCCTATTCATGTGGTATCCTCAGTGAATCCTTGCAATTCCTCATCAACTATGTAAACCTCAGGCTGAGGATGTCAAGCACCAAAGGTGTCTAGAGGGGAGCCACAGGTAAACCAGCAGGCAGGTAAAGCACAGCTGCCGCCAGCATGGCCGCAATCCATCTCCCCACACATACAGACACTGGATGGGATGGACCTCTCTGACTACCATGAAGCTATTTCACTCCTGGAAAGTACGAAGATGAAAAGAGTGGGAAATACACTTTCCAGAGGGGTGAGACACACACCAAAATATGTATCTCCTACACCAAACAAACAAACAAACAAACTCCTTGCTCAGTGGAGGTTGTTCTAAGATCGATTTCCTACTTCTAGGCCTTCTATAAAGAGCCCAATTTAATCTTTCCTTCATTTACAGTCATTAAAAAGCATCATTTTAAAAACCCCATTTATATCCAACTTTTTCTACGTGTATTTCAAAATGTGCTGCTTCCTGAACTTTCACCAAAGCCTGAGAGGCGCTCTCCTACCCAGTACAGACCCTTAGGGCTGGAGCATCTGACTCAGGGCCAGCAAAAAATGCAACCAATGAAATGGGACACAAATTCAGGTTGACTTACTATGACCAAAAAATGGTGTTCTCAAGTCAGGAATTGCTTTTGTCTTGTTTCTTTTAACTTTTGTGTAGCTATAAATCTTTGCTTGGGTAAGGTCCAGCGGTCTCAAAATGGAGAAAAGAACTCCGGAAAAAATACTTACAGGGTGGACCTCCCCAATGATAAAGGTTTTAGACAGTTCTCTAGCATCGGTAGAATGACCAACATCTTCAAAATTCTCCGTAGCATCGCCCCCAGCTTGTTCTCTTAAGACTTCTTCTCCACCAGGATGCTGTTGAAAGGAGAGACAGAATAAAGCTCAATATTTTTTCAGGAAAATTAGTTTAAAGAAATGACAAGTTTAAAAAGAAAACAAGAAATGACAAGCTTATTTAGCCAAATAGGTTACTTCAGAAGCCAGAGATGAGAGTGGCTGCCTGCAGGGGTCCCGTGTGCACTGAACACACTCTTCTGCATGGTTTTCCTCAGGAAAGCGCAGCAGCCCCTCTCCTCCAGGCTACCTACAAGGCACACAAGGCACACAAGCTCTGTGCAGGTATCGCGAATGCTTTGACAGTGTCCGCCTTGCTTTGTCCATACTGTTCCCCTTCTTTTGTACTCAGTCTATGACTTCAGTCCATCTGGGACTTCCTACCTGCGACTTCCTCAGACCCACTCTAAGTGTGGATTTGGAATGGCCACTGGCCTGAGACAACAATTTGCAAAACGGAGACGAGCATGCCACTCCCCTTAGGGAAGCACACTGTGTGCCACAGAGTATGGGCACCATGGCCCACGGACGGGCAGGAAAAGCCCTGCCTGGACAGAACTCATTTCCTAGCAGGAAAAAAAGAAAAGCAAGTCACTTGCCCACGCTGCTGCTGTGGGGATACATTACCAATAGGAAGAGCAGTAGCAAGGGAAGAGGCCGTTTCCGCAGGAGGAGGTGGCAGGAAGAGCCTCCTCCCTTCGGTAAGTGCGAGTTAGTAGTATCAAGCAGCCGTGTTCATTTTGGGGTGCTGGTATGTGCACGTCGCACAACCTCATCATTTTGGATCCCTTTTTCTCCCTTTCCTTTTTCTCCCCCCTCCCGACACCCTTCCCTGGCTTCAGTCTTTTGGGTACCAGCAGCATTTTACCTGCTTCTGTTGGTAACACACAGGGCGCTCGTGAAGCAGTGAGGGAGCGATTTTTCCTTCCAAGATGCTTGGTTGGGTCTCTACCACTACACATATGAGACCTAGGGATTCTCTCTCAGACAAGAAAAACTAAAACAGTGCTTGACTAAGTCATATTTTATAAAGGGGGAGGGGACCTTTCTTAAACTGAGTTTAAGGACTATCTTAGATCAAATTCACCCTGACCACGAGCAAATCACCTATAAGAGGCCAACAACAGAACAAAACCAGCCTCCCTTGCACAGCTGACTGTATACTAAGTTCTTAACTGCTCCCAACAACAGAGGACAAAGGTACCTGACATTACTGAAAGGCGGATAATTCTGTTTTAAATCCTGCTCCTATTTCTATTTTAATCTGTGGACATTTTATCTGTAAATAAATAAGACTATTACAAAAATAGTATCAAATAAACTAATTGCTTTTAAAATATTTTTATCTTAAATATCTTTTATGAACAATCAGTGAGAAGCCGGGCATGGTGGCGCACGCCTGTAATCCCAGCACTGAGGCAGGAGGATGGTTGTGAGTTCAAGGGCAGCCTAGGCTACAAAGTGAGCTCAAGGTCGGCCTGAACTGCATAGGGAGACCCCACCTCAAAAAGACAAAAACAAACAAACAAACAAAAAATCGTGAGAAAATCAAAGACTAAAAATTGACACTTTAAAACAAAATAACTTGTTTGACAAGATAATAAAACTTAAAGGGCTAGCTCTGTAATCCCTGATTTTACCTTGAAATACATTCATGATGAAGTGGAAAAGAAGGGAGGGAGGGGGAAGGAGAGGGTGGGAGCCTAGCCATGTACATCACACCTGAATCATGACGATCTAGTGCACGTCGCCACACTTCCTTCCTGCGCTAGAAAACACTTCCTGAGGTTTTAATAAGCACAGAGCACATTTTAAGGTTACAGGAAATGCTTTTCCTTAACTCCCAGCTTCTGAAGTGACAAAGAAAACCTTGGAGTCCTGGTGTTTATCCCATCTCGGGGAGCAATTCGTGTCCTGTCTCCTGGGAGGGTGCAGAATTTGGGGATGGCTCCTAGAAAAGGCAGCGCTTTGATAAAGGAGACTGGTCGCGACGGGTGAGCGAAACCATCTGATGATTCTGAAAGATCCCAGGAAAAGCACAAACAGGTAAAAGAGTACAGTGACAAACAGGGTTGGACTCTCCCTGGGCTGGAGTGCAAGGGCAGCTAAGGCTCCACTTGGAGACACCCGCGCAGAAGCCCGTCCTCCCCAGAACGCACTACACTCCCCAGCAGTCCACCCCGCAGCGGCAGGAAAAGGTGAGAAGGGTTGGGAGAGGGGCGCAGAAGGGAGAGCCCGGGAGCAGCAGGACGGGGGCAGTACTGGGGAGGTAGCTCTAACGCCCCTGGAGCCAGCCCTCCAACGGAAAATACTCCATCTTCCTGAAGAGAGATCCCATTTTCTATTTATATGCCCAGTAGATATGCACCAAGTGTCTCCACAGTCCAGACACAACAGGGAACCACGACAGCCCTGGGTCCTGCCCTCAGGAGGTCACATCCTAGCAGGGATCTTTGGCAAGTGGGGAGGGGACCAAGAGATGGAGGAGGGAGAGGCGGGGAGGGGCATAAAACAGAATTAAGCGGTGTTATGTATATGCACCAACTCCTCAAGGTGAATGTAATTATGTACTGCAAATGTGCACTAAAACAATAAAAATTGAAAAAAAGAGAAGCTCATAAGAAAATAACAGGAATCAAACACAAGCAATTCACAACTTAAACTGCAAGTGAATATATCTGTTCTGAGATGATGAAGTACAGTACTTTGCAGAAGATAACAAAAGTGCTAGGCGTGGTAGCGCCCATAATCTCAGCACCCAGGAGGCTGAGGCAGGAGGATCACTGTGAGTTTGAGACCAGCCTGGGCTACAAAGTAAGTTCAAGGCCAGCCTGGATACATAGCTGAGACCTCTCAAAAGGACAAAAAAAAATTTAAAATAATAAATGAATAAATAAATAAGAAGTTAACAAAGGAGCATCATCAACACTGAGGAGCAGAGCTGTAAGCAGAGCAGGAGTTACCGCGGAGCAGGTACACAGAGGGAAGGTCTTGCAGTACAGGGGACCCTCAGGTTCAAAAATAGACGGGGCTGGCCAGGCCCGCAGGAGAAAGGGAGTGGGAGATGCGGGTGGGACGGGACAGGTCACGTGGAGTTTCCAGACCTCTTCAGGGGTTCTGCTCTGCTCTGAAGACACCGGGAATCATGGGAAGGATGAAAGTAGGGAAGACGATAACATTCAATTTAATTTTAAAATAACTTAAGTCTCTAGAGTGGACAATAGATCCAAAGGCGAATTAGGATAAGAGAAAACTGCTCTCTAAGGCCATTTCAGCAACGTCTGTGACGGGACGGCAGCTCAGGGTAGGGTGGCAGCAGCTTGGGAATGAAGAGGCGTGAACGGGCGAGAGAGAGTAGCTGACAGGCTTCTGATGGGGTGGGGGCGGTGAGACAGACGGGGAGCAGCAGAGCAGGGTGACTCAGAGTCTATCTTGTGCAACTGAATGGGCGCTGCGTTGACTGCTGAGAACTGAGTTTGGGAGCGCTGGCGAGGCTGGGTTTAGGGTATAAACTGGTTACTGGAACATCTCCACGATGCCACATAGCATCCGCATATTTTACGAATCTATAATTCCTTCAATATGCTTTGCAAAATCTCAACTTTATGCTATCCTGACATCATAAGAGAACTCCTAAGTACAAATCAGGGAACACCAATGAAATAATCAGAAAGTCCTTTCACATCTTACAGCTATAATTTTACTGGTTATTTATAGGAAAGTAAACAGAAACCATGTCTGAAAAGACTAAAGGACAGCACAGTTCGTAATTCCCAAGGCATTCACTGCAACACCCCAATCCAATACTAAAGACATTTGTAGGTAAACATGATACGGAACGAATATTCCCACTCCAAAACTCTGAAATCCAACATGTTCCAAAATCCAAAACCTTTTAGCACCAACCCTACCTAGGTCACGGATGAAAAATTCCATGCCTGATTTCATTTAATGAGCCGCAGTCAAAACAAATGTACACTACAATATTGCATAAAATTAACTTTGGGTTACCTATGTACATGGAGCACATGAAACAAATGCACTTTGTATGTAAACTTGGGTTCTGCCTTGGTCACATTTTTCATCACTGGGACAAAATACCTGACACCCACAGCTCAAAGGAGAAGTTTCCTTTGGCTCCCGTTTTCAGTCCACAGTCAGTGCCTGCAAGGCAGGAAGACACATTAGAAGAGCCTGGTGGAGGAAGACTGCTCATTCTACAGCAGCCAGAAAGCAGAGAGAGAAGGAAGGGGCCAGGAAGGGCGATAAACTCTTCCAGGTCATTCCACAGTGACCCCGCTCACCAACCAGTCTTCACACTGCTAACAGAAAGTCTGCTATAGAGCCCCATGGTCCGTCCTCTTCCAAAACCCCATCCGTGAGCAAATGAGGCCTTTGGGATTGATTCTCGATATAAATCTAGCAGGTCCTATTCCTACGATACATTATTAGTGTATGCATATATTCTAAAACCTGAAATTCAAAACACCGTGGTCCCAAGCATTTCAAATAAGGGATACTTAATCTGTATGTCACTGCATTATGCTGTAAACAGTTGGCTCCTGAAATTTCAATGAGCTTTATGATGCTTATGGCATAAATTCTCGGCAAAACATCCCACAGTGGATCTCTCCTTGGAATGGACTCCTTGCTTGACTTCCAGGAGAACAGGCTGTCCTCACTTTCCTTCAAATTTCCAGGGCACTGCACCTGCCCACTGCTCCCTGTGTGCAAACCCAGAAGCACCCTGGGGCTCTGTCTTTAATGTCATCCCCTTCTCTAACCGTAGTTCAGTTTCCCGGGTGATCATATCTAATGTCTGCACTTTGGTGACCATCTGCCCCCGAATGAGTGCTGGTGAATAGCAGCCTCTCTCACCTCCCAGCTGCAGACTCCTCCCACATGCAAGTCCACACAACACCTGTAATCAAAGACTGACACACACTGCGAAAGACCCAAATCAAATGTTTCGCTCCCCACCCCCATGTATTCCTTCCCAGTCTTTCCATTCTCAGTGCGGCCACGCTCCTACTTGTTACGGTCGGAATCCAACCATGTCATACCTCTTCCCCACGACCACCCTAAAACCAACCCACATCTCACGCACAGATGACTCTGTCTAACTGGTCCCTGGCCTCATTCCTACAATCAGTTCCCTGTACGCCAGCTACCAGAAGGACTTTTAGAAGATGATGATTGCAATATCAGAAAGGGGTGATGTCAGTGAGTGGAGTCACGCAGACGCAAACAGGAAAAAGTAATATAAAGTAAAAGATGAAATAAACACTCATTTGGGTGATATGCTGAGGAGGATGGGTTCCCATCCAGTCTTTGCCATTTCCTACAATGCCCGCTGGCGCACCAGGCACAGCTGTAAAGACTTCTAGCAGCCCTCAAAGTCACTAAACTCATTCCCTATCAGAACCCTTCAACCTGGGGCAGGCATGGTGGTGCACTTGGGAGGCTGAAGCATGGACAGTCTCCACAAGTTCAAAGGCCAGCCTTGGCTACATAGTAAATTCAATGCCAACCCAAACTCAAGGAAAAACAAATGACCCCACCACCCCGAAACATGAACCCTCAGGCTGGGATGTCTTCTGCTTTGGATGCTCAGCTTCGAGACCTTCACAAGGGTCACCTCATATTCCACTGCAGCAGTACCTCTCCAGCTCTTGCCAGACATCCCCATTTAAAGCAGCCTGTCCCAGAGTTCTGCACAGCTGGCTCGTCCCTTTCCTCTTTTATTCTCCTTTGCAACAATTACTGCGTGAAATTATATTCCATATCAATTTATTTGTAAGATTATGTGGATCGAAAGTTTCTCTGCCTTGTTCATCACTGTTTCTCCCTCATTTAGCTAGTCCAGTGCCTAGAAGTATCTGTTGGATAAATAAATAAGAGCAGGTCTTCATGCGTCTGTTTTAGAACTATTATATACACCAGCTGAGTAGCTGATATAAACTTTGTCTCATCCCAACCAGTTCATAACTTTTCCCCAGACTCTTACCATTCTGATCACTTAATCTTATATTTAGCTGCTGCCTAACTCGTTTAATCACAGCATTTCACAGCCTATTACAAGCATGTGCAGGGCACTGTGTGGGACACAAGAAAGTCTGTGGAAAACCAATGTGATCTGCTCTTGAAGAAGCATGCAATTCATGTGGAGCAAGAAAAAATTGCTAAGAGCCCTGGCCTTCCTGGATGTGGCCTCATAGTTCTGACTGCCCGTGACAATACACAGGTCGACAAGCAGCACCTGTGCAGGAAAGCAGGCCAGAACCAGTTCTTCCAGGGGCTGGCATGAAGGAGCCGATCGGCTCCAAGTCTGTGTGCCATAGGGATCTCCAGTGCCATGTCACAGTGCAGCCTGCTGACTCCCAACTTACCTTCTTAAATTTTAACCCCTCTATTTTATTAAGGTAAAATTTACTCATACATATCATAGAATTTATGGTATATAATGTACTATAATGTTCTCACATACATTATGAAAGATTCACTCAAGCTACACTAACCTTCTATTACCTCACATGCATATCAATGTTTTTGTAGGGAGAACATTTAAGATCTACTGTCAGCAATTTCCAAGGAAACTTTATTATTAACAATCACCCCATGATGTGTGACACATCCCCAGAACAAGTTCAGCATAAACTAAACCACTCCGGAAGAGAAAGCTTTTGGTGGCTGACTTATCTCAGGAGAGATCAACATGCAAGCAGCATGTGACCAGGGACCAGGTATGTTTCCGTGTCTGTGAGGCGGGCTTTATGATCAAGTAGGACCGGATTTACCATCTTGCCAATCCTAGGCATGAAGAGGTAAGAAGTTCTTGTCTGTAGAATGCAACGAAGGCTTACAAAACACAGGTTCGCTTATTTACATTAATTTACATACATTAAGAATTGCACAGCTTTACTCCTTGTTTTGTAACCACTAAAGGTCTGCAGTGTTCTTCAGTGAACACTTTATTTAATGTGAGAAATACAGTTGTAATTGTGCTTGTAAACCTGAGGATTTGCCGAAATCAAGGGAATAGGCACCAAAGACAGGGGCCCCTCAACTTATGAACTCAATTTGTTCCCAAGGGCTGGTTGTAACTCATGTAACAGCAGGCACAGGCTTCTCTACACAGAATCCAAAGTCTCTCTCCTGTACACAGGCCAATCTCAGTGTCCTTAGACAGACACTGGCCCAGGATTTCTTAATTAACCACATGCAGGAAAAAATGTTGTAATGTTCCTCCTAGAACTCTTTAAGGATTTAATTTGTACCTGAGCCCATCTGGAAGCGGGAGCATCTGGTATTTGGCTCATAACTCAAGACTTTGGTTATAAGTTAAAACTAAAATTCTGGTCATAACCAAGTTGTTCCTATGTCAAATGGGCCATAATCTGAGCATCCACTGTACATCCAAAAACGAAAGCACTTGGTGTGGTGGGCACACCTGTGATCCCAGCACTCAGGAGGCTGAGGCAGGCGAATCACCATAAGTTCAAGTCTGGCCTGGGCTACATAGTGAGTTCAAGGTCAGTCAAAACTATGTAGGGAGACCCTGTCTAAGAAAGAGCAAGAGAGACAGAGAGAGGAATATGAATAAGGCAAGAAATGAAGTGTTGAATGAAATCAATAAATCCAAGGAAAGGCGAGGAGATAGGTCATTTAAATTAGGAGAATGAGCAACAAAACAATCCTCAATATGCCAAATGGCTGATAGGATGACTCACTCCTCAGTCCAATTACCCCCATCCCAGTTAATGCTACTGATGGAGCTTAGGTGAACTCAACCATCTCACAGGGCTGTCCAGCCTTCTGGCTTGCTGAGGCCACACTGAATGAGCAGGAATTGTCTTGAGCTGCATATAAAATATATAATACAGTCAATAATGTTTGTAACAAAACTTTCCTTTATATTTTCATATTTGTTATTATAATATTCAAAGAGGAGGCAGCCAAAGGGTGACAGGTTGAACTGATCTGAAGGTACTCCCTTGTTTTCCCAAGAAATATAAGAGCTTAAAAAGGAAGACATTATTATCATTATTCCTCACTAAGTAACAAACATCCATAATGAATTGAGCACAATTTACAGCCTCTGGACAATGCTAAGAGACAGAAATGAACCCAGAACCCCATTTCATCTCCTATTAACACTGCTGAGCAATATTTTCAGGCAAGCACCTGGTGAGTTAGTGGCTGTGAAACAGCAACACACTCAAAACTATGACCCGCATACCACACGCTTCACCTACAAGCTGGCCAGGCCGCTGCCCAGACCACCTCTTTGTATTAAACCCTAGTGGCAATAATTTGTTTTAATCTAAAAAACACTCAGCGTGAGAGAAGCCTACCTGGCCCTGGGATTCTTCCTTCAGTAGAGAAGCCAAGGTTGTCAGGGTTAATCCACATTTACACAGTCTCCTTCAGAGGCCATATGATAAGAATCATACTTAAACAAGTTCCAAGAACCTCAAGACACAAGGACTGCTTAACACTAGGAGCTCAATGCACCCAGACTTTGGAAAAAGAACTTAACTGAAACCTTACAGACAAAGCTCTGGGGCCATGGATGTCATACCCCATACTGCTCATAAGACAAATCCTGTCCTAGAAGGTCTCATTCATCTGCACCTCATTCCGTTCCCCAAGAGTCTCCACTTCAGGTACAGCTGGTACTAGTATTAGATGTACCAGGCAACATGCACTCTTTTCTTTTTTTTTTTTTTTTTTTGCGGTACTGGGGATCGAACTCAGGACCCTGCGCTTGCTAGGCAAGCGCTTATTCCACTGAGCTATATCCCCAGCCCAACATGCACTCTTTTCTAAGTGGAAATGAAAGAGTTTAATTTCCCATCCACAGAAGAGAAAATAAATACCGAGTAAAATATTTGAAAGTGTGCTCTCTAAAAGCAAGATAATAGCCAGCGCTTGGGAGGCTGAGGCAGGAGAATCACTGCAAGTTTAAGGCCAGCCTGGGCTACAAAGTGAGCTCAAGGCCTGCCTGAACTGCACAGCGAGATCCTGTTTCAAAACGACGAAAAAATTAAAAAGTAAAAGCACAACAATGAAAATACATCATGTGTCAACAACAAAGTAAACACCATTGATAAAAGTATGATCTTGGTGTTACTTTATGTTAAAAGGCCAAGAATGATTAAATATGCATATGGAAGATGATGTCTCAAATCCTGTTTAGACTGAGGTTAAAATAGCTGGGCGTGGTGGCACACGCCTATAATCCCAGCATTTGTGGGGCTGAGGCAGGAGAATTCTCACAAGCTTGAGACCAGCCTGGGCTACATGTGAGCTCAAGGCCAGCCTGAACTGCATAGGGAGACCCTGTCTCAAAAAGACGAAAAATAAATAAAAATAAAAAAAGGATGAGGTCAAAGAAAAATGCTAAATAAAGGACAAATGCATTATTATAGATTCTACAGTATTCAGGATTTCTAAAACTGTAGAAAAATCTATTTTATATTTAATAGCACGTACTAAAAATGGAGTAAGATAAAAATTGGCAGGATAAAATGAATTTAGACACCTCCAGGTACAGAAGATCCCAATAAACAGTAAACCCTGAATCCTAAGGTGACAGTCTCAAAAATGAAAATGTTGCTACTTAACACCCAGTCCCTAGACACGTATACACAGGCCTAAGCAGGCCGCAGCTACAATTCACTCAGAGCCTGTCCAGTCCCTAGACCCGCATGCGCAGGCCACAGCCACGATTTGCTCAGAACCTGCAAGTGGAAGTAACCTCCAGGCCCGCTCTTCTTCCTGTTTGTTTCTATGGCTACTGTACAGTTCCCTAGACTCTACCCAGAACAATAAAATAAGCACATTTTTAGAACTATCTTTGTGGCTCTGTTCTTTCGCTACAAATAATTTAGTAAGTTAAGATTGTCTTAGGCTTGGTACAGATTATTTTTGTTTAGCAGTTGTCCTTTAAATCCTATAATTCCTGTATTTTAGTGGCACTAAAAAAACAACTTGCAAAGTCAAAGATTAGACAGTCTTGTTTATGTGCCAGGAAAGCCTTGAATCCTTTTCCAGGAAACCAAAAAAACTTTTCATGTAAGTCATGGCCCCACCACCACTGGCTTTCTCTGTTCCAGGCCCGTGCACATCCTTACCCCTCTGAGGTAGCACTGTCATAATACTCAAACTGTTCCGACCATTTCTTGTATCCTACCCAAAACGTACGATGGTGAATTTCTGCACCCCAGTCAAACACCGCTTGAATTTTTCTACAAAGAACGTATCATCACCCAAACGGCACAGGTGCCTTCCACTGAGCAACCAAACGGCACAGGTGCCTTCCACTGAGCAACCAAACGGCACAGGTGCCTTCCACTGAGCAACCAAACGGCACAGGTGCCTTCCACTGAGCAACCAAACGGCACAGGTGCCTTCCACTGAGCAACCAAACGGCACAGGTGCCTTCCACTGAGCAACCAAACGGCACAG
>PVLD010011840.1:0-63345 GCA_004027595.1 Dinomys branickii
TAGATGGATGGATACACGGATACGTAGAAACATAGATGGATGGATACACGGATACGTAGAAACATAGATGGATGGATACACGGATACGTAGAAACATAGATGGATGGATACACGGATACGTAGATACATAGATGGATGGATACACAGATACGTAGATACATAGATGGATGGATACACGGATACGTAGATACATAGATGGATGGATACATGGATACGTAGAAACATGGATGGATACACGGATACATAGATACATAGATGGATGGATACACGGATACGTAGATACATAGATGGATGGATACACGGATACGTAGATACATAGTTGGATGGATACACAGATACATAGATACATAGATGGATGGATACACAGACACATAGATACATAGTTGGATGGATACACGGATACGTAGATACATAGTTGGATGGATACACAGATACGTAGATACATGGATGGATGCACAGGTACGTAGATACATGGATGGATACACAGATACGTAGATACATGGGTGGATGCACAGGTACGTAGATACATAGATGGATGGATACACAGGTACATAGATACATAGATGGATGGATAGATGGATATTGCACAGAATAAAACCCTTCAAAACACTCATGCCTCAGACGTGCAATGGATCCCCAGCTGTACCAACTTGGAGAAAGTCAGACAATGCTCCTTGGTGAAGTTACTTAACGGAGAAACAGCCCACATCTGGTTTGAGGCCAGCTGGACCCTTGTGACCCGGATCACCGCCTCTCAGAGACAATGAGCTTTTTATACTCGCCGGTGCAGGGCTACACCCATGAAGCGCCACCCAGCACCAGTACCCAGCAGTGCAGTTGCTGAGCCCTCCCAAGCTGCTACAGGTCCAGTGGGCCACTGGGAAGGAAACAACACGTAACTTGCAGCTTGGCACAACGTGACGCGTTCGGAGACATTTGCGCTGCCCTGGCAGAAATCCAGATGGCTTGCCCCTGCTTGTGCAGTGTGCCAGCTATGACAGTAGCCAGTCTGAAGCCGGTGTTTCCATTCCACTCTTTGCCGGACACAGTTTTCGGTGCGCCAAGCACAGGCTGCCGAGCTGCAGGTCCATCCTCTCTGTCTCCCTTCAGTTCTGTTCCACCACGTCAACAAAAGCAGGCGCACCTACCAAATCCTCTTTAAGATCCCGACGGCCGGCCCATGCCAAAAGCACAACCCGGACCACTGTAATCTTATTCTGGGGGAGTTTAAGGAGACTCGGCATCAGCTGGTGCTTGAGAGGAGTCACCTTGGACTCAAACCCAAAAGGAACCAGGCCTCGGGGCGCTAGGCTGTGAGATGCGGACTTGCCATCTCCAGCGCCAGAAAGTGAATTTCAGTCTGTGGTTTCCAGGATGTCTACAGGGAGACTGACCTGAGGTCAGGGGAGATCAGCACGCCTCCGCTCTGTGCTCCGTGGAGCTGGAATGTCCACGGCGCTCCACGGGCTCTACTTTGAAATTACCCTTTGCAAGTATTCTGACAGATGTTCTGGCTGACTTACACAGTTACACAAGCAGGGAAAAGGAAATAGGTCAAAGTCTTTCTGAAGACACAGGCTAAGAAAGAGATCTGTTGATTTTTTTTTTTTTTCCACAATGAACCACACACCTTTGAGACAAAGCTGACACAGCCCCGGTGAAATGGCTGCATGTTGAAGACACTCTTGAATACAATAAAATCCAGCAAACTTTTTCCCTGGACGGTGGTGACAAGCCACACCCAGGCATTCCACAGGTCTCGCCAGCAGGTCCGGAGCTGGGAGTTTTGCACAGGGCTTGGGTCAGACGGTGGAGAGGCAGAGACAACCTTGGGAGACTCCATCTCCCGCATCTCTCGTGAACTGTGCACAAGTGTTCAAGGCAACTTCATCTAACCATGGGAGCCCCTGGGAACTTTGCCTTCTCCTTGGGACAGCTGGTCTCCATCTCAGAACCACCAGGAGAGCTCCCCATCCTGCATGACGAGCTGCCTGCCCTATGTGGGAATCTGTCCTGCAGAGTGGGGACCTCAGGCTCAGCTCGTAAGATCTCAGACAGTACAGGGGCGCTGGCTCCAGTCAAGAGGACACACAAAGAGGGGGCTGTTTTCATTCATTTGTTTGTTCTTGTCTTTTTGAGACAGGGTCTGTCTGTGCAGTTCAGCCTGGCTTTGTGCTCACTTTGTAGCCCTGGCTGGTCTCCAACTTGCAATGATCCTCCTGACTCAGCCTCCCTAATGCTGGGATTATAGGCCCTCATGACCACACCTGGCTCAAGCGGCTTTTTTGCAATGTATTGCAGTCAACTTTCTTTCTTTAATTTATTTATTTAGGCATGCATTTATTTACTTTGCACTGGTGCCTGTTTGGGTACATAATTCCATTTACCAAGAAGAGTCAGTGCATGCGCAGAAAATGTTTTAATTCCTTTCCTGTCCACTCCCTCTGCCTGCCCCCCGCCTCTTGGTCCCTTCCTGTTTAAGGTCCACCTCCCTACCTCCTGTGACTTATCTTTTACTTAACTTTTTATTTATATTTTGGGAGTTTGTGTGTGTTTTTTTTTTATTACTTACAGGCACCTTTCCATTGAAAGGCACAAAGGAATGATTTTTGCCTCACCAACTACACCTGTAGAAATGTAATAAAGATGTTACATGTATTTGCAAATTATATTAAATAATACATTTGCAACTATAGTAAATGCATTTGCAATTACAGTAAATACATTTTCAATTATAATGAATACATTTGCAATTATAGTAAATATAATACACGTGAATTATAACAAACTTAATACAAATATAAATATTACACCATACTATAAATATCATATTTAATATAATACAATATTAATACAAATACAATACAAGCATTATACAATACAAATATACTAAACATAATGTATAATTATATAAATACATGTAAATAATGTGCATATTCATATATCTGCTTTACATTATATTGGAATATTTCTAGAAATAGGAATACACTTTTTTCTGTTTTGTGAAATTTTAAAGAAAATAATAAAAAAGAACAATAGCAAAATACCAACAACATTAAAAACAAAACAAAGCAAAAACAATAAAAATGATACAGGGTTTCAGAACAAAATGATAGGAATTAACATGGTTGTTATATTACATATTGTTATCTTCAATGAAGTTGCTCAGATTACCAGATGTAAGAATGCAAGATTGATCAAACTGTTAAAGAGAACTAAAAAATGAAAACAAAAGAAAATTAGAAACGATACAGAGCTTCACTAGTTTTGAGACAGGGTTTCGCTATGCAATTCACACTGGCCTTGACCTCACAGTGATCCTCCTGCCTCAGCCTCATGAGTGCTGGGATGACAGACACGTGCCCCTACACCGGGCCACTTTCTTTTATCTTTTGAAATGCTGATAGAGGAAAAGGCAGGTTTCTTGCTCTCTCAGCCTCAGCCGGAGCCTGTGTGCAGCTGGTGGTTCTCCATGAGGAATTCTGAGCGGTAACTCTGGATTCCATGTCTGGGGGCCAGGAGCAGCCAACTGTGACAGCCAAGATATTTCTAGACATTTTCTAAATCTGCCCTGGGGGCAAAGGTAGCCACCAGGAGTCTGGCTTGTAGAGAAATTGCATCTTTTCTACATATTTTGTTCTTGCTCACAAGGAATGTCCGACTTCTCTTGCTGACCCACCCTTAGAAGGGCGTTCATATTCTCTCCATCGTGAAATTCAGCTCAAAAGCCCATTTTCCTCTCAAGCTCAGAAGCTGCAGTGATGTGATTCTTTCTCTCATTATTAAACTCCCTTTCTAAATTCAGGCTGTTCTTGCTTTATGGAATTATTATCTTCTCAAGATTTTTCTTTTGTACTGGAGGTTGAAGCCAGGGCCTTCACACAGAATTATATCCACAGCCTTTTAAAAAAAATTTGAAACAGGGCCTCAGTGAGATTTTGGTTTTTGAGGTAAGGTTTAGCTACATAGTGCAGGCTGGCCTTGAACTCACTATGGACCCCAGGCTGGCCTTGCGGGGATCCTCCTGCCTCAGCCTCCCATGCACTGAGGTTATAGGCAACTCTTCAAGATGTTTCCCAGTGTCATGGATTAGAATTATTTTGCAAGGACCAACAGTATAATACAGGACACATATTTTATAAGATTATTTATAATTGTCACCCAAAGAATGATATACAAGAGAGTGCAGGAAATCTGCTCACACTCTATAGACCAAGAATCTAGCTGAGGGCCTGCATCCCACAGTAATGTCCTACATGAGTCCAGCTGAAGACCTAGAGGCCACAACAATGTCTCATGCAGGCCTGTTTCACAGATCTGTGCCAGGAAGGCCCAGAGGTCAGTGGTGGAATCTAGAAAGTCTGTGCCAGCAGGATGAAGGATCTGTGCTAGCAGGCTGAGGGATCTGCACTGAAGCCAGGAAGTGATGCTTGAAGTAAGAACCAGAGCTCCCTGAAAAGTACCACAGCCATCCTCAGCAACAGTGAGGTCCCGAGCTCCTCTGATGATCAGGAAAGCCGAGTTCCCATCAGGGAAGCCAGCGTAGCAAGCTTCTCCAGGAGACTGAGCAGTGCACCATCTTCCCCTCCAGAGCCGGGAAGCGATGCTCAGAGTGAGGACCAGAGCTCCCCCAAATGAACCGAAGCCATTCTCAGTGCCAACGAGGTGCCGAGCTCCTCGGAGGATGAAAACAGCCAAATTCGTCAGGAAAGCCGGCATGACCAAGAACCAACGGCTCCTTACAGCTTCCACCAGCTCCCAGCAGCCTCTGCTCCCAATAACCTCCTTCCTCTGCAGTTCCGCTTCTTACGCTGCTGGCGACAGTCCCCAGGCAGGCCTCCCGCACCCAGCACCGCGCTCACTCGGTTCAGCTGGGGGTGATAAGCTGACCACAGTTGTGAGTCCACTACTACTAGTGAAGACATGACACTCGTGGGCAGGAACTCCTGACAGACACCTTGACTCTACCACCTCTTTCCTGGAGGCACTGCAGCCCTCAGAGAAAAGTGTCTCTTTTCAAATGCAAAAGATGTGTACATCCCACAGCGAAAAAGATACCAAAAAGCAAATAAAACTGCTCAAGAACTGACATTTCATAAAAGCGAGACATTTTTAAAAGTTCATCATGATCTCAGGGGAGTGAGTCTTCTGCTTTGCATAAAAGTTAACAGGCATAGTCTGGTGTGCCTCTGTCCTCCCAGCTGGGTTCAGTCCCCAGAATGGAAAAACAAATTAACTTTTATGTGCAGCAGAATTCACAAACAGAAGAAGTCACTGAAAAGAGACTATGAGATTAAACAGAACATTACATCCTAAAGACCGAGATTGCCAGAGGAGAAGGGAGAAGAAAGGTGGATTTTGCCCTCTCTGTCTCTGGCTTGTGTAGCTCAACATAATGTCCCCCAAGTCTATCCAGGTTGTTGCCAATGAGAGCGTTTCATCCTTTTTCATGGCTGAATAGTATCCCGTGGTGTAGTCATATCCTATTTTCCGTCCCGGCTCATCCACTCAGAGATTCTCGTGTTGACTTTGTATCCTGGCTCTTGTGAGTAATTCTGCAGCTGACATGAGCTTTCTCAAGGGAACGGCTCTTTTCTGACACTTTTGATGGCTCTGTGGACTGTGAAATGCTTCCCAGAAATTTTCTGCCCAGTGCACTTTAGGACCAGCTGTGGGCAACTCCTGGATACATGAACTTGGATATCAGACAAAGAGGCTTTCTCTCTTATTACAAATAACAAGATCCCACTATTCTGTGGAAATTGTGAAAACTATTTAAAAATACAAAAAAGACCTCAGGAGTTGCACAAAATCAGGCATCAAATCTAATCTGGCCCGAGAGGCATCATCTGCAAATTGCTGTAGTAAATGAGTAAAGACTCAAACCTTTAGGAAATCATTCAAAACCTCAGAAGTGGCCCAGAGTCTGCAGCGCTTAGGCTTTCCCCTGAGACGTGGCTGTGGTTCTGACAGATGTATGTTACTGTCCTTTCCATGAACATCATGTACAATAAAATGCAATCGTAGCTGCAGTTCAGGAGATCCATTCCTAGAGGAGATTCAGTCTTGAGATGTAGTTCTTACAAAATCAAAATGTTTAGCAACTCTGTCCCTGGAGAGTTCCATAATCCATTCTGCATGTCTGACTCTTTATTTATGCCATCAATTCCACGTAGCTTCATGTGTGCAGTGACCCAACATGTGGGCACCCACTTATTTTTGAAGAATGAGTGGGTTTGGTTCTTCTTTTAGAGGTCAGAGGGATTTCGAGGAGAGGCAATAAACCCCTCATTAATTAAGTAATACAGCCATGATCGTTCCCAGAGGAAATTTTTCAAGCACAATATACTTTCATAAGCTCAGAGTCTAACAAAAGACCTTTGTTCTTGCCAAAACTCAGAAGCCAGGAAAAATACTGCCCCTCCAAAAAAATCCACAAATCCACCCTTCCTTGGAAATGTCTCTCTCAGCATTGTGAAAGCAAATAGCAAGCATGGTTTGCATGGCTTCGCTGAAATGGGTCTTTTCTGGGTCAAAATGACAGCCGCGTCCTGGGTTTCATCTCACAGAGCAGGGGAAACAAACTGTTTATGGTTCATAAAACAGGGATACAAATCAACACAGACCCTTTTAAAACCTGCAGACCCAGCCGTGAGTGCAGTGCATCACCCACTCGGTTCACACTTCTGAAATACCTGCCGGGAGTCATGACAGGAACAGTAAAGGTGCGGGACGCCTGTCTGCTCTTCAACACTTTCCTTTTCAGAGTGGTTCATTATCCCAACCCTCACGCCCTCCTGTGGTATCCAAGAATGCCGTCCTCACCTTCGTGACTTGGCCCACGGCAGCCACCAGACCCTACATGGCCACCGCCAGCCCACGCTACAGGGATGGACAGGGATTTGGTCACTGAGCACAGTGACACCCACAAAACCCCCACCTAAAAATGTGGGAGATTGTTGTCCATTGCTTTTACCGGGAAGCAGGAACCCCAGCCATAAGTGCTTATTTCATCACCCACAGAGCACACAAAGCCATTGAGGGAAAATGGTCTGAAAGTCTGATGTTCCTCGAAAAAGGTGCCTTTATCTCTTTTGAGAAGCTCCATATAGACCCGTGTTTACAGTAGCACAACTCACAATAGCTAAGTGTTGGAAGCTGCCTCTGTGTCCACTGGCAGATGAATGTCCACTGGACCAAGAAAAAGTGGTATTTACCCACAATGGAGTACTACTCAGCCACGAAGAAGGATAAACTTTTAGAAAAATGAATGCACCTTGGCATCAGGATGTTAAAGGAAATAAATCACACACACAGGCTTCAATGTTGCATGATTTCTCCACTATGGAAACCCAAAATGTTAATAACGTAAAGAGTAAAACAAAGAGGGGTTCATGGGAGTCAGGATGAGTACCTGGCACCACACCCTGAATCCCAGTGACAGCCTCCGTGCCTTCAGGTCTCCGGGTAAAAAGCCCATTACACCAGATTCCCCTGCTGAGAGCCAAGAACAAAGGGCTGAATTCTGCACAGAGCAAATCCTGGAGCTCATAGCAGGGTTGATCACTCTACCCACCTTCTCTCCTTCATTGGAAAAGCTTTCGGTCTCTGAACTCAGTGTGTGTGTGTGTGTGTGTGTGTGTGTGTGTGTGTGTATAATAAAATCTACACAAAGAGAGAGACCATTTACATACATGTACATACAACTCCATGTGGTGTTTTGACTGCTGACCTCAGCTTGTTTTGTGTTATCTTATTCACTTGTTTATTATTTATTTTGTTTGTACCAGGATTGGAACTCAGGACCTAGCATGTGCCAGGCACTGTGCCACTGAGCTACATCCCCAGTTCTCATTTTGTTTTTTGATACCCTCTGAAATTTTCTTCCCAGTTGATGATTTAACTGCATTGATCTCAGCTGGTAGTATATGTACATATACATCTCTGTGGCTGTTTTTCTTGCGGTATATAGAAAAATTTAACCAAATATATACAGATGTGCATGCATATGTAAATATTTTATATGCATAAAATTTGCATATAGAAAATCTAGTCCAGGTACATGCATAAGTGTAACTCTAGCCAGCTATTTATAATATACGTATATATTGATATCTGTATATATGAGTATACATAGAAAAGTGCATATTTTCCGGGTGTGGTAGCACACACCCATAATCCCGGCACTCAGGAAGCTGAGGCAGGAGGATCGCTGAGAATTCGAGACCAGCCTGGGCTACAAAGTGAGCTCAAGGCAAGCCTGAACTGCATAGCGAGACCCTGTCTCAAAAGGACAGAAAATAAAATAAAATGAAAGTCTATATTAATAAAATTTCATATGTGTAAAAGGTATATGTATATGCATAATGTTAAGTTATATATGTATACAATTGTCAATACACATAAACATGCTCATAGTTTAACTAAATCTATATGCATATGCATAGACATAAAGTTTTAGTTAGATATATGGAGACATACAGAAACACAAACAAATTTCTACACTTCTATGTATATATAATAGATATATATATACATTATAGTTACGTAGATATAATTTTCAATCATCTGTATACATTCACATATGTGTTTATGTGTACATATACCATATATGTACCCATATATACATGTATCCATATATATATATATGGTGTGTGTGTGTTTGTCTGTGTGTTCATAAATATGTATATCTATACCAGTGTACATAATTTCCTCAATTACATAATACACACAGAAATGTTTAGCCCTGGCTGGGGATTCGGTTCAGTGGTAGAGTGCTTGCTTAGCATGCATAAGGCCCTGTGTTCAGCCCCCAGTACTGCAAAAAGGAGGGAAATGTTCATACCTACTAATAGTATTTGATCATATATACCCATGTGCATGTTTTAAAATATGCCTATACCCATATGGAAAGATTAACATTCATTGATATAAATTTAATCATATATATATATACACACACACACACACACACACACACACACATACATGGCAAATATATATGGACATAGATATTACTTAAGCAGCTATATATATGTCTAAATGTATATGCGTACATATGACTTAAACAGGTACGTGTAATACACAGGTATGTACACTCATAGAGAAAATTCACCCAGTGCATATGCACAGACATGACTTAATCATGTGTGCCCTCATGAACATATAAAGCCATAGGAATAATATCATTAGCTCTCTGTACAAACAGCCAACCCAAAAGAATGTCTACACACCTCAAGAAAAGAAAAGCCCATATAAATATTTTAATAGTAAATTTATTGAGCCATCCTGAGATTCGCACAAATTAACTTTGGCCTCCACAGTGACAAGAGGCGCTCGAAGCCATGTAACGACCCATGTGCAAGCAGGACATCTGCACACAGCCGGTGCTTCCCGAACCAAGCTCCAGCTCAGCAAGGCATCTGTTTTCCCACAAATGGCTCCACTTTATCTTAACAGCTCCTTGGTACAGAAAATGGACCCAGCAGTAGCCTTGACTCCAGGGAATTAACCCTCCCAAAATATCCGCACACAGCCCACCTGAGCCGCGAAACCCTTCAGAATAAATGCTTTCAGCCTCCTGCATTTCTGCCAGGCGGAGACCAGAACTCACAAGAGAGCCCTCCACCAAAGAGAAGAACGCGTTCCTGCCGAAGATGTGTTTCCTATTTGTGAAGTTTTTTTCTGCTTAAAACTGTGAGAAAGTTGGTTTTGCCCCTTGAACAACACATAACACACAGGCATTGCTGATGATAAACCACAGTTGTGAAAGGATTTGTTTGAACCCTTCTGTCTGTTTAAGAAAGAAAAAATAAAGAAGAAATAAAGGGAAGGAAGGATGGAGGGAGGGAGGGAGAGAGAGAAGGAAGGAAGAAGGAAGGAAGGAAGGAAGGAAGGAAGGAAGGAAGGAAGGAAGGAAGGAAGGAAGGAGGGACTGAAAACGATCCAGTATCACAGGAATTTGACCCTGCACTTGGAGCTTCTTCCGAGACCGTTACTCTCCCAAATCTGATCAGTAGTGATTCTTAGAGCAATGTTCCTGTGTGCACGACGGTCTGTCTTGAGGTCTTGTGCCGGGGGGGCTGGTTTGCTGACTTCACGCATCTCCCAGGGATGGAAAATGTAGGTCTGTACCAACGCCTACAGCACAGAGCCCCTCAGGGGTGAGGCAATATTAAAACTCACTTTCTCAACCTCTGCTCTCTTTGGCCATGAGCGAAACTGCAGAGGGATTTGGACCCGGTCGGTCTTATCATTTGGAAACAAAATCAAATGCGCCTCGGGTGAGTCACAGCTCCATGTGGTTTTAATTGCCTGTGCTGTTTCTTTGAGCTTTGGCTTTGGCTTTTCCTGTGGCTCAGCCTGCCAGTTCATGGCGTTTTACTCTTCTTTAGAAAAACTGTGACCCCGAAAGTAACTCTGAACCTGGCAATGTGGGTCTGATGGATAACAGAGCTCACAGCCGTTCCCCTGTATCTCTGAGGGGTACACCCAGACCCCACCAGCAGCACCTCATCTCTGCAAACTATGTTTTCTCTTACCGTACCTGCTGTTACGGCTTAGCTCTACAAGACCTTCCCCAGGTCTCCCAGGTTGAGAAGACTGGCTTTCAATGGGTGAGTGGGTAGTGAGAATTTTAGATTCCTAAGTGGATTAAGCCAGTGGTAGAATCATGATTTCACAGCATTATTTTGGAGGTTTGGGGAGCTCAGCTAGTGAGATCTGGTCTCCAACTTGTTCCTCTCTGTCTCTCTCTGTCTCTCTGTCTCTGTCTCTCTATCCATCTCTCTGTCTCTCTCTGTCTCTCTCTCTGTCTCTCTCTACCCCTCTTCCTGGCCACCATCATGTGAGCACCATTCCTCCACCACGCCCTCCCTGCACACTCTTTGTCCTTAAAGCCAGGCAACCGTGCACGGATCCTTTAAAACCATGAGCCCAAACCACCCTCTCCTTTGAGTATCTTTGAAATTCCTCTCAAGTATGTTGTCATAGTCACAGAAAGCAGAATAGCACATGTAGCTGAGGAAACTTTCACGTGTTCTTTATTTTTTTAGGATATTAAAAATGATAAAGGATTTCAAAGCAAATGATAGGGATTAACAGTGGTTATTATATTACATATCGTTATCTTCAGCAAAGTTGCTCAGATTACCAGATGTAAAAATAGAAGATTGATCAAACTGTTAAAGGGAATAAGAAAATAATAATTTAAAAAATTAGAGACAATACAGAGTTTCACTAGACAGAATGGTAGGAATTCACCAATGGTTGTTATATTGCATATTATTGTCTTCACGTAAATTGCTCAGATTACCAGATATGAGTGCAAAATTGGTCAAAATATATTTCAAAAATTAAACATTAACTGTTCCTTTCAATAAACCACCAGACATGTTTCTAGAAGTGCAATTTGTCATAGCTAAATCTTGGAAATAACTGAAATGCCCGTCAACTGAGAAATGGATAAAAAATATGTGGTATTTTTGTACAGTGGAGTATTACTCAGCTATAAAAATATAAACTCGAGGCTTTTATATGCACATGGATGCAACTGGAGACCATACTCTTAAGTGAAATAAACGGGACCCACATGCATAAACGTCATAGTGTCTCCCTGGTGTAAGAACATGGAAGGGTAAATAAAAATCATGTTTTCCTTACAAGGAATTACTTTCCAGTAATTTCTCTTTGAGGGGTTTTTCCATTCATGTACTTGGACCGTGGCTGACCACAGATAACCGAATCTCAGAATGTGAACCCATGGATAAAGGGCTGGAGGGAGTTATTCTACTGAAATAGCTACATGAAAACTGACCAAGTTTTGCTGGAGACCCACATTTTCCTCTGCATCTCTGCTCTTCCTTACCCTCCTGTCTTGCATTAGGCCCTGGGTCAGAACGTGGCAAAAATAGAAGCGTCACCCTCACCTTGACGGTTACCACTTGTGCTGAGCACCACGCATTTCCTACTGTGTTTATCTTCTTCCTGTTGCTGGGACAAAATATCTCACATAAAAAAGTGTGTTGTGCATAGTTTCAGAGGGTGCGGTCCATGTCGGCTGCTCCAAGGCAGGAGCGTCACGGCGGATGGGCGTGGGGAGGAAAGATGCTCACATCATGGTGGCTGGGAGGGAAGGGAAGGAGAGGGGGAGAGAGAGAGAGAGAATATGGACCCCCAATGTCAAACCACCACGACCAACTCCATTCTCCACCTCCTCAAGGGCTACCCAGTCATACCATCAAATCACCACCTCATCCATGCGTTCACCTCAACCACCCCACGGTGCAGCCCCTGCAAGCTGCACAGCACCTTGTGCCCCCCCCACCTGCCATGAAGTAGGAGCTCACTCTCTGCCCTTCTCTCTTCACAAAACCAGACCTGCTTTTGAACCTGTTGCCCTCTGATCCTAGCACATGACTGTGCCTTCTGGCCAGGGCAGAACCAAGCACGTCTGGGGCCAAATCGTTGCAACAGAGCCTCGGAAACTCCCAGGGACTTTTGAGTGGACAGCTACTCCTTCCTTACATTGTATCTGGAAAATGGAATCCAGCCGAGTGCTGGACAGGTCTCCACACTTGGCCAGCCCTCTTCCATCCTCTCACCTACCTCCAAAGACGTGTGCGCTCTTTGGTATCATCCCTCCCTCTGTTTATAGATCTCACTTGTGTTTCTTTTCCAGTAAGTAAAGCCCTAAGGAAACATCTCGTCTCTCTCAGTCCTCTAGTCAGTGCGAGCACGCTCCAACAGCCAGTCACATACCGTGAATTCTATGTTACCAGGTGAGAAAGCACTGGGGGTCCACCTGAGTGACTCTACTTGAAAAAGGTGCAATCACCTCCGTTTTGGCTGAGCCTGACCCTATTTCCATGTGCTGACGTGTAGTGAGCTGGCTGAGACTTTTCCTTATCCCTTCAACTGGCTTTAAGCAACGCATATCGGTCTAGCCCAGGTGCTGATGGTAATCTTTGGAGATGGCTGGCGTGTTTCTCCGACCTCCTGTTGAGGCAGGATGTGTGAGCCAATGCTCCACACTGTCTGCTGGGATCTGGCCTGGGGCATAAAGGCTATGACTTCCTGGGGCTTCAGATTACACATCAGAGCTGAAGCACTGACCCCAAAATATTAGATACTATCTCACTTGTGTTAGACAGATAACGCTTTCTGCAGATCCTTCTCTCTGAATTTGCAGAGGCGATTTCAGGCCTCCTACCCAGCCCAGCTCGTGACACTTGAGTATTTCCCACCACTGTGACAGTCACTCATCTCAAGCCACTCCCCTCTTCACAAATTAATAAAACCTAGGTTCGGCCCTGTGTATAGATCTTTGTTCTGGATGACCACCTTTGTGGCCAAACTCAGGATCCTTTGACTCATTTTGATTCCAGTAACTTTTCATGGGATCACAGATACAAACTTCCTGTCCCACAATGAGCACCCAGGAGGGCTCTCAGGAAAAGCCACTTTCTACACCAGGTGAACGGTTGTAAATCCCCAGGCTGGGCTGTCCTATCAGCTCTGGGAAGTTGCTGGTTTTGCACTGGTGCTTGTGAAAGTAGGACATTCCTAGTGGAGCTTCCAGCTGAGGGAGGGACCCTCTGGCTTCACTACGGGACAAAGGAAACAGCCATGCGATGCTCTGGGGTTGAAAGGATTGTACATGAAGACCCTGGTACAAGAGTTTCTCCTTCCCAGGAGGGAAGACACATGTACATTCTAGCAGAGCTTGCTGGAAGCTGGGTGGGCACATCCTCCTCCTGAACCACACCCAGCGGACCTGCAGTTTCTCCCTCTCTCTGGAGGAACCTTTGATTGCAACAACTTCTGCCCCTTATTTGGATTTCTGACTGCAGTGGGAAGTACACAAGTTCACACCCCTGTGCACAATCCCCACAGTGCTGGACTGTGAGGAAAACTCTCAGATTTTGAGTCTTAATTGGCATTCAGTCCCAGTTCACTAACCCTTCCAGAAAAATGCATAAATAGCCAGGGACAGCAGTCCTTGTCTTTAATCTTAGCAATCAATGCAGGAGGCTGAAGCAGGAGGATCTCAAATTCCAAGCCAGCCTGGACAGCTTAGCATCTCAGCAAGACCCTGTCTCAAAATAAAAGATAAAACAGGGCTGGGATGTGTCTCTTAGTGCAAAGAGCCAGAATTCCTTCCCCAAGAGTGCAAATCAAATCAAGTAAAAGTGGGTAACAGTCAAAACGCTGCTGAGGTTCTTTCTCCAGAGCTAACACTCAGATCAGCTACGAGAGCAGAAAAGACGAAAGTGTTTCACCATGGCTATCAGAGGAAAATGCCATATAAAATCAAACATGCAGATACAAAGATTTCAAAAGAACCAGGTCTGTGCTTTGCAGTGAAAAGCCATAGCTGACATGTTACACAATATCTGCTGGGATAAGACACACTGAGGCTCCTGAAATTCGTGGCCACTCAAACTCAGAATGCTACCTGATTTGGAAAAAGGGCCTTGCAAGACACCACTATGTAGGGTGAACTATAGACCCAGCACCTAATGTGATGACTTTATAACTAGAGAAGAGGCACAGAGACAGAGGGAAGAAATACATGGCAAAAACAGAGACAGGGATTAGAGTGACCCAGGAGCAGGTTAAGGAATTGAAAACAAGCAGCAGAAGCTAGAACAGGGCCAGTGAGATGATTCTTCCCTGTAAGCTGCAGTCCCTCGATCTCGGACTTCTAGCTGCTGGAACTGTGAGCAAGCACATTCTTATTTTTATCTACTTTTTTATTTTCTTATTTGTTTCTCTGTTTTCACTTTGTTGATGATTGGACCCAAGGCCTTCTCACTGAGCTGTATCCCCACCCTTTTTTTTCATATTTTCTTTTAAGACAAGATTGAGCTAAATTGCTGTTTTACACAGGTCGGGCTCAAACTTGCCATCCTCCCGCCTCAGCCTCCTGGACCATCTCTGTTGTCCTCAGTCACTCCCTTGCTGGTAAGTTTGCTTTCATACCAGAGGAAGGAAGTGAATACCGCCATTTCACACTGTCCGGTCGTGTGAAGCATTTGCAGCCACAGTTATTACTGATATGTAGAAAAGCCTAAAGAAATAGAAGATCACAAACACAGCCATTGAGAAAGGAAAGATACGTAACAAGGGACTCACTCTAGTCCTTTTGATTGGGTAGGGTAAGAGGGATGTGGCAGAAGGCTGTGGGGATCGGCCATTCAGGATGTTGAACCCATAGAAGAAAATACGGGCTGAGGTTCAGGGAGGGGCAGCACTCAGAGACAGAGACAGAAGTGAGCGAGCAAAAGAAGAAAAACAAAGGGAAGCAGAGAGAGAAACAAAGGAACAGAGAAAAGCATGAAGAAAGGAAGAAAATGAATGAAAAGGGGAAGAAAGGAGGGAGGAATGTAAAAGAAGCAAGCGAGAGAGGGAGGGAAGGAGAGAGGGAGAGAGAGAAGGAAGAGAAAAGAAAGAAGGAAACAAGGAGAAAATCAAGAAAGAACAAGAAAATCGAAAGAAAGAGGGGCCTTGGCTTAGTCCAGCTGTCTTAGCTGGTTTCTATGTTCTTTATCCTACTGGTCTGGCTTTCAACCTGTATATAAGATAATTAACTTGATCAGGTCTTCTAAGATAAATAAATCTGATGCTAGCGAAATAAAAGGGGTTAAAAGGGGGAGGAAGGGATTTGAAATGCGTTAGGAGCTTGCACCGATCCCTGCACTGAACGCCATCATTACGTCCCACAAACGTTAGAGTAACAAAAGTTTTAGAAAAGAAAAATAGGAAAGAAACAGTGAGAGGAAGAGACAGCAAGAAAGCCAGAAAAGAATGCAACACTTGGAAGGTTCACGAAAGTTTCGCATTTATCTCTTCGTGTTCTGCCCAAGGCTTCTCAGGAATTGGACAATTAGCACCTCATAAAGTGACTGCATCTTGTTGTGTTTCGGGGGCAGATGGAGCTCAGGCTGTAGGGCACTTGAGGTAAACATCAAGTCAGCGGAGTAAACAGATGCCCCAAATGTGGGATGCATTAGCGTGTTTTCCGTGGCGCCTCCGCCTGACAGGGCACTGTCCGGAGCCCGGCAGTTCTGCCCAGTGTCTGAGCCATCAATGGGCGGATTCATGCAGGGCCTGAGTTGGACTGTGGGCAGGAGGAGGCGCTGGAACTCAGGTTTCTGATCCTTAACCCTTACCAAGCCAGTCACTGTTGATCATTGACCCATGAGGGTTTTGTGTTGGCCCCAGTGGCTGGGAGGAGCTGTGTTACTGCCCAGATTTCATTTCATAACCCCAGGAGCAGAAATGCCTGCTTGGATGCACTTCGCAAGGAAAGCAGTGCAAACATAAACTAGTAAAAAAAAAACCATAATAATAAAAAATAATAAAGAAAACCTAAGAAATGAAAAACTTTTACCCCATGCCCAAATACCTCCGATAAAGCATTCAAGATATACAAGAAACAAGGCAACTTTTTCCAACTTTTTTAATTTTACGAAGAATGCAAAACCCAGTAAAAATGATACGGAATTTCAAAACAAGACACTATGAAATTAACAACAGTTATTTTGTTGCACCTTGTTATCTGCAGAGTAGTAGCTCAGATTACCCCGGACGCGGGCATGCAAAATTGCTCAAACGATATCAGCACTGCCAGTTAGTTCCTTTCAATGAACTAATAAACATTAGCAGTACAATTATCACTGCTATCTCGTGTATGTGTACGTGTCTCTCTCTCCTTTCTTTCTTTTCTGCTTTCTTACATCAAACTCCAAAAGGCACAACAGACATTGCGAAAGGGAAGGAAACGACATCAATTTTTTTCACCATAAAATCACCAAGATCACATGAGTTTTCCTTTTTTAAAAACTTTCTTGCAAGCTCATTTCGTTTACTTGCTTAGTTTTAATCAGTGAGTGAAACATCAAGCATATTTTCTGGGCACAAAGACAAGCATAGAAGATTTTGGGGTGAAAATGGCTTGGAAAAGACAAACGCAGGCTTCACAAGCGCACGCCTGACCTCAGGCACCAGCACCAAAAGCTGTGGAAACCGCGCTTAAACGTACGCTCTTAGAAGTGTTCTTTCTTCCTCCCTGCCTTAATCAAATATATGTGTCTATTTGTTTAGTGTTTTCATCGCTATGTATTTGTGGTACACAATGATGACGCTCACCTTGCAAAACCGAGACACCGCATATCACATGTTAAGCCGTACATCCGCCCACCCTGCCTCTGTCCGCATTCGCGCCCCAGGATCCAGCTCTTCTGACTTCTGCTGCTGTATACACCGGTGCGCATGGATCCCTGCGATGCGATGAATTTAATTCTCTCAGGAAGACGCCTAGAAGGGGTCGGCTGGGTCAGGTGGCGTTTCTAGTTTTAGTTTTTTGACGAATCTGCAAAGCTATACCCATAGATGTGGCACTAGTTTACGCTCAGCGCGCAACACGTTAATCACAGCGACCGTGTGGTACGATAAATCTCTTGATCTTATCCCTGCTATCTCATAGCAGCAATCCTGTGGCTGTTGCCTGACACAATGACAAACACCATGAGACATCATTCATACATGGACCACAGATGTCTCGTTTATCGAAACAGTTGAATGGTACTTCGCAAAGACTGGGCTTCAGGCAGTTGATTACAATTCTCCAACTTTACAGTACAAGATGATTTAGTCTATTAAAGTCATTCATGGTCATCACACAAGTCAAAGATTCCTTACACATCAATCGCTCTGACCCTCACCCAATTAAACTGTTTGGGAAAGCAAGATATATATATTTTTTCCTTCCTTCTTTTCTCCCTTCCCCCATCCCAGTTATTCTTTCCTTTTGAGCAGTTTCTCTCCCTCTCACAATATCTTTTGAATCTTATTTAGTCTTTCAGTTTCTTACACTAGGGAGGCGATACGATGCTTACACATGTGAGTCTGGTTTATTTCACACGAGTATGGTCTCTAGTTGCATCCATTTTTTTAAGGCCAAAGTAGGTTTGGCTCCACTGGAGCCAGGAGTGAAGGCAGGATTGGGAACCATGACCTCAAATTTTGCCAGTTCCTGGAACTCCACACTCCTGTATAATTGTGTCATGTGACTCAAATTGAACCCAGGGTTGTGGTCAAAAGCTAGGTCTCAAGTGGCCTCCACCAAGGTGTCTACGTGAGCTGGGTGTGGTGGCCCTTGTTCAGGAGGCTGAGACAGGAGGATTGCAGGTTCGAGCACAGCCCGGGCAATGTCATAAGCCCTTGTCTTCATATAAAATATAAGAAGGGCTGGGGTTGTAGCTCAGAGGGGTAAATCTTCCTTCAGAAGAGCACAGCCCAGGAGATAAGGTTGGGTTCAAGGGCTCATGGGCCGGATTCAAAGGTCTCTGCCAAAGACAACTTAGGCCGCAGAAGTGTTCATTCCAGGCTGCCATGTGCCACCCTGCCTTGCAGCCAACTCTGAACTGAAACCTCTACAAACTGTGAGCTAAATAATCCCTTTGACTTTGGGTCTCAGGTCTTTTATTTCGGAACCAAGAAAAATAACTAAGACACAGAGTTTTGAGTAGAAACCTGCCAAATACACACTCACTGTATACATGCAAATCAACACACATACACACATATATTTCCTAGTCATTTTTTTCAACTTTTCAAAACTTTTTTTTTAGATGGAGTCTCCCTATGTAGTGCAGGCTGATCTTGAATTTGCTATGTAGCCCAGGCTGGTCTTGAACTCACAACGATCCTCCTGCCTCAGCCTCCTATGTGCTAGGATTATGGGCACACACCACGATGCCTGGATTCAACTTTTTATTTTTATCAGTACATCTATTTGCATATACACAGGCCTGAGCAATAAAAATACCTTCTTTAGTCCACCAACACGGCCAACTTGCCAGACAGCTTTTAAAATTATGGTAAAACACACAAAATCTGAAATGTACCATCTTAGTCTCTTTAAACATAAGTTCACTTCTTAAATTTCATATTTTTATATATTTCACAGTGTAAAGTATAGTGACTTTGTTCCACAGCCGATTTGCAGAATTTATTCTTGCAAAACTGAAACACAGTAAGGAGAATCTCCCTTGGCTTCTCCAACCTTCCCTGCATCCTGATCACCACCAATTTTTGCTCTTGTTGCTGTTGTGGTTGTTGCTGTCTTTGTTGTGGTTTCTTGTTGACAACAGTAGATTACAGACACTGGGTAACTTCAATGCAAGCGCTCCTGGCCCCGGCTGGAGAAACGCACTGGGTATTCATTGTAGCATGTGTTTTACCTCTCAGGGACACAAAAAGATTCTGGAGCAGGTACAACCCTAGCCACTCTAGCAGATGCAGCCAAAGGTGTTAACCCCAGCCTTGTCCTGAAAAGACGCCTTGGAAAAATTAAAGCATGAACTTCAGCCATGGTTGACTGACTTTCAGTGAGTCTCTCGTCCCTCTCATTCTACAGACTCAGTGAAAATTCCACAGCTGTGCATGCTTTTGGGTTTTGATTCTTATGAGTCTGTGTTTGCAGCCTGTAATGATCCCAGTGCTTGTGTGGAGCTGCTGCGGCATGCAGAGAACACAGCTGCGTGTCTTTCTTCTTTCTCTCCACCTCTCGGTTCTCTTCCCAACTGAAAAACACTCTCATTCTGACTTATTTCACTTAATCTTATGATCTCCAGGTGAATATGGTTTTCCTACCCATGACTCAAGTTCTTCCCTCTTTATGGCAGAGTAGTACTCCACTGTGTGTATATATATGCCACATTTTCTTTATCCAGTAACCTCTTCTTTATCACTGTACAGATTAGTACTTCATAATAAAGCCTTGACGGTTAGCCATGGATGACCTTAGCAAATAACAAGCTTCCAGTAGACAGAACTTCTTTTCCTTATTGGCTCTGCATCCCAGCCTGCTTTATTTGGTGTGGACCGGCAAGCAAAACATAGTAGGATAAAGAGAGAAGAAACCTCCTCCCGTTCTCCTCTCTTTAGTTCCCAGATGGAATCTTTGGGTGAATCTTGGGGCCAAATTTGCACAAGAGAGACTCACAAAAGCATGCAGTGTTTTTGAATCTGCAGGTCCATGGAGATTGGCATAAGACCCTGAATGTAAAGACAGAGATGGTAGCAAGATGCTCTTCCACTTCATTGATAATGATCATCACCGATCTCTCGAGGCTGATGGGCCAGATGGGTGTGTGGGCCAGGGTGTTCAAATCTAGAACTGTGCTGGAGAAGGCCAATGGAAGACAAGGGCGGCCCCGAGAGTTTACCGCTTCCTGCCCTGATTGCTGCTGCCCGGAGATGAGGGCAGGACTCCAGCCTCCAAGTGGGAAGCATGTGTCCCTCGCCAGAGAAGTTGGTCCCTGCAGGGGGAAAAATCAAGCTCTTATCTCCTTCACCTTCAAGCTTTCTTATTTCTCAACAGATAGATTTTTTCAAAAACCCAAATACCCATCCACAGGGCAATGGATAAAAAAGATGTGGCATTTTTATACCATGGAGTACTATTCAGCTATAAAGAAGGATAACCTTGAGGCTTTAATAGAAAAATGGATGCAACTAAAGACCAGACTCGTAAGTGAAATAAACCAGAGTCACATGTGTAAGCATCATATTGTCTCCCTAGTATAAAAACCTGAAAGAGTAAATAAGATTCAAAAAGTACTATAGATATTGAGAAAGTGAGAGAAACTGCTCAACAAGAAAGAAAAACTGGGATGGGGGAGGAGAAAAGGAGGGGAAAATATATATATACACACACAAGGTAGCTAAGATAATTGTACAACTAATTTCTATTAGTTCATTTAAAGGAACAGTTAGCATTTATATGGTTTGATCAGTTTTGCACACCTATAAGGGGTTATCTGAGCAACTACAATATGCAGTATATTAACCGTTGTTAATTTGCAACACCGTTTTAACTTACTATTATTCCCTGAGCAATAACATAAGCAATTGTCATTGTCCCTAAATTAGCACAGAAAAACTATGGACTTAGCCTCAGACACTGACATTGGCCGAAGTGTTAGAAGTCATGCAGTCAAATGGATATAGTTTCATGCACGTGGGACACTGTGTGAATCCTGCACCTTTTCTATCACAAACTTGAGCAACCCTGAGGTTTGGTATCTGTGTGTGGAGGGAAGGCGTGGTATCCAGAAACTAACTGCCTGTGGACACCAAGAATCAGCCCTCTTCTTCCCAGCTACTGCGGTTCACACACTCAAGTGTGTTTCTCCGGGTTTTTTCACCACTGCCCAAACCGAAGGGGACCATTATGGTAAAAAGAGAAAACAACTTATAGAAAGGCGGCTCCCAGGCGACGGAGGGGCCCACGTGCTCCCACTCAGCACCTTGCCGTGTGTGTGTGTGTGTGTGTGTGTGTGTGTGTGTGTGAGAGAGAGAGAGAGAGAGAGAGAGAGAGAGAGAGAGCAACTGGGTGAAGGTCTTATGTAGCCAGGAATGGGGGGTTGATACAAGGGGAAAATCTCCCAACCTGAACAATCTCTGGGATGAGTTCACATTCTCTGAAATCAAAGAATGAATTTTATGAACAACCGAGGCTAAAAGCAGATCTCAGACAGAAGTTTTCTTTCCCTTAATAAATATATTCTGCTAAGGGAAAGAAAACTTCTGTCTGAGAGAGGGACAGAAGGGGACCCAGGCGGGTTGCCAAGGACCCTGCCTTTTCTAGGGACTTTTACAGAGCAAATCGCCAAGGTGAGGAGGGCCCAAGGCGGGAAAAGTGGGAACTGACAAGGTGGGTGTGAGGTGGGACAAAGCTAAGGTCAATCAGTACGATTGTAATTTCTTAGGTAAAGTTGATTAAATCAGGATCAAATGGAGAAGCGAGTCACGTCATGTAGCCAGTGGGTTTGAGTACAGATCATGGGCTTTTCCTGTAGGGTGCTGGGTTAGGGACGCTCCTTGGCTTTCTCAAGGCGCTGGTTACCTATTGAGAATATCAGTTCCTGACGTCCAACCCTAGGGAGGTATGTGGGTGCATTTGTTGCTTCTTTTGTCTTCAGGTCTGGTCCACAGTGGGAGATGTCTGTCTCCCCCACAGTTGCCAGCTATCTCGTCTTCTGCACTGGCTCCTTCGAGGGCCCAGCCCTGTCTGACTCCCTCTAATACTTATGCAACTTAATTGCCTATAACAAGAGCCCAGAGAGACGGGGCAGATCAGCACCCTTGCTTAATGGAGCCAGCATCTGAAGTTCCTTCACCCCTTCCTCTTTTCCTTCTTTCCTTCCTTGTGGGAAGGAGACTCCAGCTAGTCCTGGGCTCCTGAGGGCACTGCCTGCATGTCTGTCACTGCTGGGGCCTGAGGACCGCAGAGGGCTAGTTCTGAGCTCAGCAAGGGGAAGTTTATAGAAGTTGCTTATCTCAAAGAGAAAAAAAAAAAAACGCAAAGAAATCTCGGTTCTTAAAGTTCCATTTTGCATTGCTGCCTACACTTTTACTGCATTTAGCAAAACCTGCCGAAGGGAACCCGGCTGGTTTCCCCTGTTTAATAAATGTGTGCACTCAGCAGGAAAGAGCGTAAAGCACCCGCTTCCTTCCCATGTGCCAGTCCTGACCACCCTTCCCGCCACGCGGGACTGCACGATCTCCCACACGATTAAGGGGCACACTCTGCTGCCCGCTCACACCGGTGGGGGCGCGTCGTGGGGAGGCTGCTGGAAGTCAGATCTCGCCAAGGAAACCAGCATTCTGAAGAGACAGCAGTCCAGGAGCTGCAGGGCCTTTCCTGGCTTTGCAAGGAGCTCTGGGTGACAGTGCAGGGTATGGTGGACTCACTGAGCTTGCACATGAGAGCTACAGCCTGGCGACATCATGACATGGTTTGGAGCGAAGTTTTACTTCCGATGACATGAGGTATCTTCTCTGCCACTTTTTCCTGAAAACACACCAACCAGCAATTCCCCATCAGTGCCAGGCACAAGTCCTTCTTTATCTGTAGAGAAAAGGAGCAGAACTGTTCACTGCAAGAAAGATCAGAGGCCTCTGAGGTCTCAGCTTGTGAGAGAAGGTGAAGGAAAGAGAGGCAAGCAGAGAATTGCGCGGGCTCCCGGCTGGGAGCCATTTGCCCTGTCCGTCCTGTCCGTAAGCCTCAATACTTTTGTTTTGCTATGTTCTGTTTTGTTTTTTGAGACAGGGCCTTGCCATGTTCTCCAGGCTGGCCTCGAACTCACAGTGATCCTCCTGCCTCAGCCTCCGAGTGCTGGGATGACAGGCGTGCGCCACCACGCCCAGCCACACCTCCATGCTTTTGTATGCAAAATGCATTTGTAAATGCAGGTAATGAAGAGGACTGTCACTGACCCAGCTAGGGTTGGGTCAAACAAACACCATGTCCTTTGAGTAGGAGCTTGTGTGATGCTTAGCAGGTCTGGTTGGTAACGAGTTTATCGCATCTCGACCCAGTTCCAGCTGGCAGAGAAAGCAGCACTGCCCATCTGCACCCACACCTTCATTGCCTACCGGTGGAGCTGCACCTCCGGATGTCCCTCTGAACAGAACACCCAAGCTGCAAGCTCCAAACACCCTCCATGGACATTTGCAAAGAGTAACTCACTTTTGTGGCTGTGTAGTGCTCCATGTGCATAAACACCACATTTTATAGCTGCTGTGAGCTCTGCTGCTAGAAACACAGTGTGCATGGATCACTGTGATACGATGGCTTTAACTCTTTCAGGAAGATGCCTAGAAGGAGCATCGCTGGGTGGATGGAATGTGTAGTTTCAGATTTCCTTAGGGGCTATACAGTTTACATCCCACCAACTGTGGGAAAGACCTCCTCCTCCCTCAGTGGGAAAGCCTTCCTCCTCCCGCCCGGCCTCACCAGAATTTCTCATTGTTTGATGCCTTGATGATGACCGTTCTGTCTGGAGTCAGATGGAGTCTCAGTGTTGTCTTAACTTCCATTTCTCTAATGGCTTGCTATGTTGAGCGTGGAGTACTGCTCTGCCCTGAACAAGGATACACTTGAGTCATGTGTAGAAAAACGGATGCAACTGGAGACTGTAATATTAAGTGAAATGAATCAGACATGCAAGCTTCAACATGGCATGATTTCTCTTACGTGAGAATCTCAAAATATAAAGAGCAAAATAAAAGGTAGATGGTAGGGGATAGGGAGATACATCTCTCTCAGAGGGCAAGGGGACAAAGAGCACAGGGAAGGGAGGGAGAGGGGTCCTGGAATCTCAAGTCCACTGGTGCATGTCTGATGGGTCACACTGGACTGGAGCCCACTGTCCGGGCTGAGGGAAGCCTGCACAGCCTGTCCTAGTGCACATGGTAGCATCTGCCCTCCCACCTGTCCTGCAGGCAGAAGCAAATGACTGTATATGCACAAACACACGTCTTGTGCCGTGGCTCCAAGAGCTAACTAAATCTACCATACAGATAGTAGCACACACTCTGTGACCTCTCTTCCAGGGGCACTGAGTCTACTGTACATATGGTAGTATACTTCCCACTTCATGTCCTCCAAGGGGAAGTAGAAGCTACCATATGAGTGCTCTTCTAGGGGAGACTGAGTCTACCATATATACTATAGTATACACCCACCTTCCCGCCCTTTCAGGGGGAGACTATCATATTTATTGGAGTATACCCGCCACCTCATTGTGTCATGAGGTCAAAGCCCAGGATCTGCTTGCAAGAGGAAGAGAAGCCCAGCTCTACACAGACATCAGGGTGTCCTCTCCATGCAGAAAGCATGGTGAGGTCTGAGGATTGTGGAGAAGCCCATGGGTTCCTATTTCCAGAGCCAGTGTTCGGTGGGTATAAAGCTTTGTCTGGCTCTTTCTCTAGGAAATGTTAGTGATCGCTAATGGTGGTTCGCCTTCCCACAGTGATAAGAGCACCTCACGCTGTTCTGTGGCAGATACACTTTCTCCAAATGTCTGTCACATCCCATGGCTCTGAGCCTTTCTCCGCTCAACTCACTTTTTTTGGTCTTTTTGAGACAGGGTCTCTCTATGCAGTCCGGGTGGCCTTGAACTCCCTTTGTAGCTCAGGGTGGCCTCGAACCAAACCTAGTAGGGCTGCGATTTTTCTCTCATCCTTTCGCTCCCTCAAAGGCAGAACAGTCACCATGGACACATGATTGACATCGAAGCCCGCCCCCCCCAGAGTGCTTGGTGCTCTTTCTGCAGACCTGTTTTTAGTTCTTCTGCCCTATCGCAAAATAGCGCCACTATTTCCTTTCTGTTCACAAAAGCCTGCGACTGCCAAGCACAGGTATGAGAAATTAAGTACCATCAATCCTCCCTCAACGTCTGTACTTTGATCTGAATTTCAAATTCCTCCTTGAGGAACTGAATTTAGAAATTTCACAGGATGCGGCTATTCCTTTTGCAGGTGTCTTCGCACAGGAATCAAGGATGTCATGTCACAGTGATATCCACCCACACCCACCTTCACAGCAGCGCAGTTGACAGCAGCTAAATCCTGGAGGGAAACTGCATCTCCACCCATAGATGTGGTGTCTACATGTGATGGAATATTTCTCAGCTGTGAAGAAGGATAAATTCGAGACATCTGTAGGAAAATGTATGCCCCTGTGAAATATAATGTTGGGTGAAATGAATCAGACACACAAGCTTAGATACTGTCTTGTATCTCTCGCTTGAACGAGGCAAGCAGAAAGAGGGCATAGCAAAGAATGCGTGGATGGATCCCTTGCAAATGGGAAAGTGTCCAGGAGACCAAGGACAGGGTGGGAGTAAGAAGAACTAGGACGGGTTTTCAAATGGGCTCCCGGTATATGGCTTCCCGCAGTCTCCCAGGACTGACTTCTGCTGGCATCGGTCACGTCCTTAGCCTGGGTTGGCCTGCTCTAGACAAATTCAAACAGTGTCTCCGGCCTCTGGGGCTTCTATACAGGCTCCTTCCTTCCCTAAAATCCTGCTGTCTCAGGGGAGGTTCACAATGCCTGTCTTTGTTCTGAGCCCAGCAGGGCTGTAACCCGAGCCGGCTCGCTCACAAGGAGCTATTAAGGGCCTCCAGGCCCGTAGAAACCCTCCACACACCCACAGTGGCGCTGCGAGCCTGGGATCCCAGCAAAAACCCACACAATCACCACACATGGTTTTCATCTGTGGGACTGAAGTCACTCAAAGGAGGTCAGCATTTAAAAAAAAAATTAATGAGTGCGTTGGAAACCCAGAGAATCGTCTGTTTTCCAGCAATCTGAGGTCACGAATCCTTTTGCCTTTGCTTTTTGCTATTGCTTTCTGTCTTTTCTTTTTTTTTAACCCCTAGGGAAGCAGATGGTTTGCATTAACATTGAGCCCTGGGAAGCCAATGTCAGTCTCCAGGAGCTTCCTGAAAGCTGCTTTTCCTGAGGGGCCCCTGTGTTCTTGCGGCGAGGCAGGGCAGAGGAGAAAATGTGGGATACTCCATCTGTCCTGCACAGTGTGGAGGCTTGTGTCTGAACAAAGATCATGCACCCAGACTCTGAGCACCCCACCCCCCAGAAATCTCGGACATGCAGCCAGAAAAGCCATGCACAGATCCAGCGGATTTCTTCCATTGCCAGAGCCCAGCAATCTTTCCGAGCTGGCAGGGGTTAGAGCCTTGGATACTCACTCTTCTGCCCCATGAGTACTGCCCAAGACCCGTGAGGAAATTATTCACTCTGACCCCAAGGCACAGTTCAGCCAGCACCTGTAGCCCAGGGAAAACTCCCCTAGTGCCGAGACAGTCTCGGGACTGGGTCGCAGGTCTGGTCCGCAGTTTCTGCACCCAAAACACAGAAGTCAGACGGTCACTCGTCCAGGACTAACCACAGGATCAGAGATTTATTTCAAAGAAGAAAAGCAAGATCCACTCCGCGGGTTGGGAGCCAGCCGGGGAGAAGAGTTGGTACTGTGTTGGGAGCTTGGTGCTGAGGGTTTGAAACTCCAGGGTTTGGGGTGCATGACGTCTTCACCACCCCAGAAACTGTCATTGGTCTCAAATGCCAAGCATATCCTTAAAGCAGGAGATTCCCGCTGTGGCATCTCCAGCAATAAAGCACGTGAGAAAATAAACCTGGTTTCCAACACGCTCTTTGGAACTTCCCCGTTAACTCAGGGAAATCTTGCTTTGCAGCCGGGTGTGGTGGTGCACACCTATCCTCCCAGCATTCTAGGAGACTGAGGCAGGAAGATCTGAAGGTACCTCATAGGCCAGACAACTTTGCAAGACTCCGTCTCAAAATTTAAAAGGAAAATGAGAAAAGCACTGGGAATGTAGCTCGGTGCAAAGCGTTTCAATCTCCCACAGGAGGAAGGTGGAGGGAACTGAGATTTGTACAGGGTGTGGTGAGCCACAGCTCTGACTTCCGCACTCAGGGAGGCTGGGGTGGGGGGGTTGTAAGTTCAATTCTAGCCTGGATAGCTCTGTCTGACGATCTTGGTTTTCATCCTCAGTACAGAGGGAGAGAGGTGGTAGGCATGGTGGCCCACAGTTATGATCCTAGCAGTCTTGGAGGCTGAGGCAGGAGAATGCCAAGTTCTATCCCAGCCTGGGCAAAGCAGCAACTTAGTGAGACTGCGTCTCCAAATAAATACAAAAGGGCTGCGCCTAGAGCTCAGCAGAGGCCCTGTGTTCAACTCGCAGGGCTTCAAAAAACTTATGAAAATGAAAGGCAAAAGAAAACACTAAGCAAATAAGAGAGCGGCAGGAAAAGCCGACCACCGGTTTCCATAGCGTCCTCACGTTGCCAGGTTGGCGCCCCTGAGCCAGAAGGAGTTCCGCTGAGCTCTTGGGCGGAGCCACAGCTGAGACCCTGAGCAAGCCCCGCCGCTTCAGCACCCCCAGAAACGCTGCAGCCAGCCTCCTCCTGCGCCCCTCTCGGCTCTGCTCCTCTGCAAGCTGAACGTGCGGGCCCATCTCTGCCCCTTCTCCATGGAAATCCTGTGTACGGGGGTGGACTTGCCCTTCCCTGGCAACTCCCTCTACCCCTGTCTTCCGCATCCACAGCCCCTGCTTAGCTCTGCTGTCATCTTGCACAGCTGACAAATTCCTGCGCTTGTTTGGACATCCTGGTTCCCTCCTCTCCTCTCACCTCTCCTTCCCCTTCTTGTTTGAAAAGACCCCTCCTTCCCGAGGTGCGTGGCTGAGATCCTTACAAAGCAGGACAGATGAGCGGAAGGAGGGTGTGCAGCTGTCGCGCAGTTTGTGAGGTGACTCCTGCGGGCCGTGCTCAGCTGATCTGTGGTTCGCACGCTGCCCCTGCTGCTGCCTCGGTCACGCGGGCACTTTTCCAGTTCCCAGAACCTTTGCACGGATCGCAGTTCCATGGCGCCCTCCCTCCACCTATCCTCGATCCCAGATCCCATGACAGGTGTGGCTTAGATGACGCTGAACAATCCCCAAGCTCCGACACCATGGACATGGTGATCAGGAGGAAATTTTCAGATCCACAAGCTCAAGAGAGACACCACACACAAACCCACTTCTTCCCGTAACTCAGCTTCCACCCACCGGTGCCCACAATTGTGATTTCTATAAAGATCCTTCCAAGGCCTTCGGGAAGGCTTGGCACAGCCTTTCAAAGGCATTTGGATCACAGAACCTCAGAGCTACCTTGCTGTTAGGAGCCCCGATCCAGTGGGAACAGCTGGTCACTGGGGTGGGACCTACGGTTGTCCTTCGGGCTCTCAAGCATGTCCCTTCTCGCTCTGCTTTCTGCCCACAGTGAGGTGAGTGGCCCTTCTCCACCCAGACCCCTCTGTCCTGCCGCTTCTGCCCGCGGCCAGCCGAGCATGCAGGAACGGAGGCTTCCAAGACCGGAGCAGAATAAACTTCTCCTTCTTTACAAAGCTGGTGCTCCTGTTTCACTGCATGAACAAAGGAGAGTGACCAGATGCCCGCCATCTACCCAAGGCAAGCACAGACCTTTTTTTGTCTTTTTGAGACAGTGTCTCACTATGCAGTTCAGGCTGGCCCTGAACTTGCAATGATCCTCCTGCCTCAGCCTCCCCAGTGCTGGGATCACAGGGATACACCACCACACCCAGCCCAAAGCCCCACTTCACAGCTGTATTCATAACGAGCTAAAGTTCTGGGTCCTGCTACAGCACGGGAAAATCGTTCTAAGCAAAGTTCTGCTTCAGAATCTCTAGATTTACAATGACCTTCATTCACCCCAAGGCAGAAGATCAGACAGTTTCTCTTGAGATCCAGCTGGAGCCAAGGTACAGCCACCTCCAACTTCTCTTAGTTTGTATCTTGTTGCTACAGTGGATGCCTGAGGCCTGGAGACTCACGGAGAACAGAGGACAGGACCCGGCAGAGATGTCCAGGAGGAGCTACAACCGGGAATCCTCGACCAGTCATGGAGACCTCCTATCACGACCTTATGTAGCCCTAACCAACTCCTACATGTCCCACCTCAAGCAAACCAACATGCAGCTCTGGAGATTGAGTTTCCAACACAGAACACCTTGGTGGACACCTTCAAACCACACCTAACCTATTCTCACATCATCCCCTGACCCTACTTCATCCGCAGGAAGTTCCTTCCAGTCTCAGCTTCTCCCTAAAAAAGAGAAACCAAACCAGCAACACAGATAGGTTGCTCTTTGCCTCACCTCTGAGACCTCTGCAGAGCCCATACCTAGAACACTCTCCCTATGGCAAGATCCCTGACCCGTGTTGCAACAATCCCTTTAAGCAAACTCTTTCCTTATTGAGACATAGATTGGCTCTTTATTTGACCCACAAAACCATTACGACTTTCATGTTATGAAGCTCAGCTGCCTGGATCTGCGGTCCTCTCCCAGTGGGTTAGTAGCATCCCCAGCGGAGACTGTGTTCATCATCCCTCTGTCGCTGGGAAAAATAGCCAGTACTCACTTAAAGGAGGAGAGGTTCAACTGGGCTCACGGCTGAAGAAGATGCAGTCCGTGGTCAGCTGAGCCAAGGCAGGAGTGTCATGGCAGACAGTGTGGGGGAGAACAGGATGGGTCAGAGACCACATATGCTCCCCAAGCTCACAATCCCATGATCGACTTCTCACAACTAGGGCTAGGCTCTCCCTCTGTAAGTCCATTGGGGCCACCATATGCAATCCCACAGCCTGGGCGCTGACACCCAGCAGAGCTCGGTGGCCCAGTCCTGGAGGCTGAGGTCCGCTGCGCTAGTCTCTCCCTATCTTAGTCCATCGAGGCTGCCATGTGCGTATCCCACAGCCTGGGCGCTGACACACAGCAGAGCTCGGTGGCCCAGTCCTGGGGGCTGAGGTCCACTGCGCTGGTCTCTCCCTATCTTAGTCCATCGAGGCTGCCATGTGCGTATCCCACAGCCTGGGCGCTGACACACAGCAGAGCTCGGGGGCTCAGTCCTGGAGACTGAGGTCCACTGCGCTGGTCTCTCCCTATCTCAGTCCATCGGAGCTGCCATGTGCGATCCCACAGCCCGGGTGCTGACACCCAGCAGAGCTCGGTGGCCCAGTCCTGGAGGCTGAGGTCCACTGCGCTAGTCTTTCCCTATCTTAATCCATCGGGGCCTTCATGTGCAATCCCACAGCCTGGGCGCTGACACCCAGCAGAGCTTGGTGGCCCAGTCCTGGAGGCTGAGGTCCACCGCGTTGGTCTCTCCCTATCTTAGTCCATCGAGGCTGCCATGTGCGTATCCCACAGCCTGGGCGCTGACACACAGCAGAGCTCGGTGGCCCAGTCCTGGGGGCTGAGGTCCACTGCGCTGGTCTCTCCCTATCTTAGTCCATCAGGGCCGCCATGTGCGATCCCACAGCCCGGGTGCTGACACCCAACAGAGCTCAGTGGTCTAGTCCTGGAAGCTGAAGCCCAAGGTCCAGGCGTGGCAGAGCCTGTGTCTGGTGAAGCTGCCTGGGTCATAGACGGCGTCTTCTCACTGTGTCCTCGCATGGTAGAGGGAGAAGGGAGTTCTCTGGTGTCTCTGTGACGAAGATACAGATCTCACCCACAAGGCTCCACCCTCCGGACCTCAGCACCTCCCAGAGCTTAGATCTGACACCAGGATTCAGTGTAGACTTGGGGGACATGTATCTTCAGAACAAAACACATTATGGGAAAGATTTGTTCTTCTACAGCAAAAGGAATGCAGGTGCTGTGTACTGCAAGCTCATACATAAGGCTGACAAACACATTTGCTCTATAATGTTTTCAGAAAGTAATGTGCATGTGTCCATGTGCTTTTTTAGTTACGGGCTGCTGCGTCTTAACATTCTATAGAACAGAAACTCACAAAACAGAGTAGAAAAACGTTTCCATCTAATGGTGCAAATATTCTATTTCTCCTTTTCTCACTCACTGCATTTCAGACACATGGGTTAAAAATGCTTGCTGGGAAAATAATTCAATACCGCTATGAATGAACTATAATCCCAGCTCTCTGCAAGGCTGAAGCAGGAGGATTCCAAGTTTACACCCAGCCTGGGAACCTTAAGAGATTTAGTGAGCATAGATTTTTCCTCTGCCTCCCTCCCTTCCTTCCTTCCTTCCTTCTTTCCTTCCTTCCTTCCTTTCCCTTACTGGGTATTGAATCCAGGGACTTTGAACTAAGCAACAACGCCACCCCTTTTATTTTCATTTTCTGTTTGTTTGTTTATTTTCAGACAGGTTCTTGCTAAGTTGCCCAGGGCCGGCTCAATCTTATGATCCTCCTGCCTCAGCCTCCCAGAGTCCTGGTCTTACAGGCAGCTGAGTTAGATAAAAATATTATAGACACTCAAATAGGGCTGGGCCCTCAAAGGAGCCAGTATGGGAGGCAGGATACCTTGCAAAGAGAGAGAGAGGCACTTCCGCAGCGGGCCAGACCTCAAAATAAAACACTAAACAAATGCACCCATACACCTCCCTGGGCATGGCCATCAGGGTTTGATATTCGAAATAGGTAGTGATCACCTTGAAGAGGCACTGACCCAACCCCCCACAGGAAAAGGCCCTGATCTGTATTCATGCCCGCTTGCTAAGTGAGTCACTTCCCCATTTGATCCCAGTTTACTGGATTTTACCTGAACAATTACACCTGTAATCTTATTGGCTGACCATAGTTCTGTCCCACCTCATGCCCACCTAGCGAGTTCCCACATTTCCCACCTTGGACCTGCCTCATCTTGTGCTTTTGCTCTATAAAAATACTTGGAAAAGACGGGCTCCCTGGGCAACACACTGAGGCTCAATTCTGTCCCTGTCTCAGACAGAAGCTTCCTTTCCCTCAATAAATATGTTCTGCTCTCAACCTCCGTTGTTCCTAAAATTCATCCTTTGATTTCAGAGAACACGAACTCGTCCCAAAGATCATTCTGGCTGGGAGTTTCTTTCCCCTGTGTCACGGGCATCACAGATGAGCACCAGCACATCTGAGACTGCTTTCCCCCTGTCATGTCTCAATCACACACTGTTTGTACATAGTTTTCCTAACGGCTTTGCTGTCTTAACCAGAAGCCTAAAGAGCATCACCATTAATGCAACGGCAGGTCCAGCTTCAAATATTTCCTTAAAATTCACCCCTAAAACTGCCACCAGTTTGGCCCCAAATCCCACACGCTGAGACGGCGGTCATAGTTCTGCCAGCCGGGCAGCCCAGTGCAGAGAGCTCTAATCACAATTCCTATTTGAGAAATCAAAGCCTCAGGAGAAGTTTTCAGGATGCTGGGGTGCAGGGATCTCTGCAGGCCCGACCTCGTTCACCTGCAGGCCACCAGCACCCTCCCTGCTGCGCCTCTGCTTCTGGTTCGGAGCAGAGTGACTTCAAGCGAGCCTCAAAATTTGCCTGTGAGCCGCATACATTTCTGCAGGAAGCCAAACCCTCATCTTGAAGAGTCTGTATACCACCTTGTTTGCATAAGAAAGAAGGAATAACTGCATGCTGGTAGCTTCCTCCACGGTGGCGCCCAAGATGCCTGGGTTCCCACGGATTTCCAGCTCAGTGTAAAGAGATACAGTGAGATGGAATTTATGGGTATTTTTTCTGCACCGATGAAGCTGGGACCTCCTGCACGCTGAGCGGGCCGGCACCACCAAGCTGCTCCAGCTGCCCGCAGCCTTGTGACCTGCCCCACGCAGACCCAGAAATCCCATTAAATGTTGCGTCTCACACACGGTTCAGGCCTCCCTAGATCCTGCCCTGTTTGGTTAAACTCTAACTAAAACAAAATCAGTATGCAAAGCAAACAGGAGCTCAAACTAAAAAAGAGAGACAGAGCTTGTTTGACCAAGTGTCCTTTCCTTGAAAACCCGACTTTCTGGGTGGTTAGAAAAGTGAGGGGCGCAGCATGGAGACCCCGGAAAAGCCATCAGCCCAGTGCCTCTCCAACTGTCGCACACAGCTACCCCGCGCCGTGACCCAGCTAGAAAGAAAACTCTGCTACGAGGACATCTGAGAAAGAAAATATCTGCCGCGCGTCTATCACTGGGGAGGCTGAGGTGGGAGGATCAGTAAGTCCGAGGCCAGCCTGGGCTCCATATCTGGGGCTCACACTGTGTGTAGTGGCCGGATGTGGTGAGGGCTTAGCCTGCAGGGAGTCAGCAGGCAGTGGAGGCGGGGCCATTGTTTATCTTACCTTAAGCTGGGTCTTTAGTTTTTCCATTAGCAAAGTTGAGAGGGACCGTTTTTCTAAAAGAGAGACACCCAAGACAAACTACTGAGGCAGGCCTCCTAGTGGCCAGGGGAAGGCGGGAGGTTTCCTTGGGTGAATAGTTATAGCCATGCATTTATGGCCTTCACTACCTCCTCCACTACCTCCTCCTTCTTGTAATAAGGTTGGGATGGATGTGCCTTGGGTAACACAGTCAGAAAAGGTCATTCTGAAGGGTGCCTGGTTTCAAGATATTGTCCAAAGGCAGCAGGATGGTAGCAAACTGCTGTAATCCCAGCACTGTGGGAGGCTGAGGCAGGAAGGTCTCTAGTCATGGCTGCCTAGATGCCTTAAATTGATTCAAAACACTTTCATAGTCATTTCAACCTTGGGGAGGAGCCAGAAGTCACACAGTGCCAGAACTGGTGACTGAGGTGGACAGGAACACACAGCGTTGTGTGCTTATGAGCTGCCTTTCTGCTTGATGGTGTCGGCAGAAGCAGTCACCGTGTTTTTTATCACACCAGGGAAAGACCCTCAGGAAAGAACTGCAGAGCTGCTACAGAAAGTTGCAGAGATGGTGGGATGAGTGCATGGAAAGCCAGGGAAGATTTTGAGGGTGTTCACAGCCAGTGTCGTTGACTGTAATAAATACTCTAACTTAAAAATACATAGAATCACCCACTGTGTCAGTCACACCACGCACACTCTGACATTGTGAAGCTCCCACTGAGAGAAGACACAGATTGCAGACATAAAGCCCTGGGAACCTGTGAGCCACAGCAGGTTCTGTGAGGGCAGCTGCAGACTCTCACTGCACAGCCAGGACTTCTCACCTTTGGCCCAAGTGTCCTCCAGCCCAGTCTCAGTTCCATGCACCACATTCTTCTGCAACCTGCAAAACCCTACAGACTGGCAGCCCCCTCCTAGCGTGGATGGGACCTGCCTATGCCAGGGACCCACACTCAGTTCCTGGAAGAACAGAACCCTCCCTGACACAGGAGAAAGGAGCATCGAGCCTCTGATCTGTGGGGACGAGGTGAGCTGTTGGGTCCTGGGCATTGTTGGTGGACGCAAGAAAGGGCATAGCTCTTCTATCCAGAGGCCAGATGCCATCAGACATCAGGGTGCAGGGTGGTCACTGCAGGACTGTGGGAGGCTGAGGCAGGAGGATCTCAAGTTGGAGACCCGCCTGGGCAATTGAGTGACTTAATGAGAACTTGCCTCAAAATAGAAAACTAAAGGATATAATAAAGGGCTGGGAATATAGCTCAGTTCCAAGGCCCTGAGTTCAATTCTGGGCAGAAAAAGAGAGAGAGGAAAGGAAGGAAGGAAGGAAGGAAGGAAGGAAGGAAGGAAGGAAGGAAGGAAGGAAGAAAAGGAAAGAGACGAGATCAAGACTGAAATATGAAATCACTCACGTCCTGAGTGGCCAGCAGTGGGCGTAGAGAGTTGCTCACATTTATAGCATCAAAAACTGCTTCATGGCCATAAAATATTTATTTTCATCACCAGTGAAACGGACATCATGCATCCAAAAATGTGGCCATAAAATATTTCTCTTCATGATCCATGAAACAGACACAAATGCATCCAAAAACCTCTTTTTTTTAGATTCTGGCAATTGACGTCCTGATTCACATGGATGGTGCATGGCTCGGTGAATGAACTAGTGCTGGTGTCCAAGTTACGAAAGGAGCAAAAGAAAACTGGGCATGGTGGGTGCATGGCTGTCACTCCAGCACTCGGGAGGCTGAGGCAGGAGGATCACAAGTTCAAGCCCAGCCTTGGCAACTTAGCGAATCAGAGGCAGTCTGTCTCAGAAATAAAAAATACGGACAGGCTGGGGATGTAGCTCAGTGCAAAGGCCCAGGGCTCACCACCCAGCACTATAAAAATATAAAATAATATAATTTTAAAAGGGAGTTTCCTCGAATTAGACTTTTATAGTACATTGCCGAACGAGACAACTCTGGAATACATCATCTTGACAGAGACGTCCTGCTCACTCCGTGACATGTTTATGTAAACCTTGATTCAATTAAGTAACAACAGTGAATTATTAACTAATAAAATCCAAGGGGATTATCGCAGGATTTATCAGCATACTTACAGTATTTATAAATAATTTTGTGGGGGATTTTTTTCTGCCTCTATTGTAGCTTGACTTTTATAGGATTAAAGGAGCTGGCAAAACTAAATTTCTCTCTTTTGGCAGTGATGTAAGGAAAAACTAAACACTACACTGAGTCCCTTAAAAACTAGAAACTACAGCCCATCCTGGGTAGCTCGCTGTGATTGGCAAGTAGAAGAAATTCATTCTAATTTTTCAGAATGAGCTTAAAAATAATTCTGCAGCCAAAGGACGATTCAATCAGTAAAGTTAGATAAGTTTTGGGGGCAGCAAACATGACAGAATCCACCTAAGAATCCACCTACAGAATCCACCTAAACACCTGTCTACAGATGAACAGAAAGTAAGATGTGCCAGGTACACGGTGTGGAATACTATACACCCATAAAAAAGAACAAGGCCCTGTAATTTGTAAAAACTGGCACAAAGTCAGAGTGCAGTATATTAAGTACAAGAAGCTAGGCACAGAAAGATGAACACCACACTTATTTCCACTCTGTGCAGCTTTTCTGGATAAAATGTGGGCTGTCCAGGGACTGGAGATGCCAAATGTTGGAGTCTGAAGACATTTCTGATAGCTGAAGTCACAGATGAGGCTGGAATGCAGTCCGCCCTGGGCGTGTCCTTTACACATCTTCTCGTGGATTGTTTGCTGCCCTGGACTCCGAGCCACCCACAGAAGAGCCACCTTCAAAAGGCACAATGCGGCCACCTGAAAAGTGAGGATATTCTCCTCCACACCCCGTCCAAGCTCACCCCGCGTGCAGTGCTTCCCCTGTCCAGCCGTCTCCCTCTTCTGTGTCACTCTGCAATACAACGATGTCACCCACGGCCACAGGGCCGCGGCGCTGACTTCCCAGAGAGGAGAAAACGCGATCTTGCTCAGTTGCAGGAGCAGAGCTGAAACTTGCAGTCCTCCTGCCTCAGCCTCCCAGAGCGCGGAGGTAACACACATGCAACCCCACACCTCTTCACCACACCTAACTTTCTCCCAGGGATTGGTCCTGCTTTTCATCTGGATTTTATCGTGTTTATTAGCACCCGATAAAAAGGGGTAAAAAGGGACCAGCACGGTCAGGAAGAGCGTAGCCCAGAGGCCCTGTATGAATCACCAATAAACACGTTTCCTCCCCAGACCGCACCTATCTTGCCCGGACAAACCTTTTCACTCCGAATTAATCTGGGGCTGTGGTGTCAAGTGCCAGGCCCCGCCTCTTCCGCTGTGGCCTTTTTTTCCTTTGCTTCCTTCCGGAATGGCTTCGCATCTTCCTCCGCCTCTCAGATCCAAATACTTGCGGGAAAATCTGGACGAAGCTTCCGGGTCTCCAACGTCAGCTTGATGCCATTGCGGCCAGCATCTGCGCTGAAATTCAAATGATTGCACCAGAAATCACCACCTTCAGTGCACTTTGCAGGGCAGGTCCACGCTGCGCTTCCGTCTGCTTTGCTGGCATGCAGGGAAGTTTTCTCTACGGATCCATAGCTGAGCTTAGGGTCGGGAACAGGGAGATTCACAGATCATGGACTATGACAGAACAGAAATGCTCAGGCACAAGGAAAGCCTCTGAAGAGCATGCAACGCTGTGGATTTCCACCTGGTGTGCATTCAGACCCAAATAAGAAAGAAAGCTGGTGTAGCGGCACAGACTGTAATCCTACCACACTGGGAGGCTGAGGCAGGAGGGTTGTAAAGATGAAATGAGCCCGGGAAACTCAGGGACTTAGCAAGAGCGTGTCTCAACAATAAATAAAGGGCTCAGGAAGGAACTCTGCATGAAGGACCTGGGTGCAATCGCCAGTACAGAAAGTAACAAGAAGGAGATGCAGGAGAAAGAGAGGGAGAAGGAGAAGGAGGGGGAGGAGGGGGAGGAGGAGGAGAAGGACACAGGGATCAGAAAAAATGGAAGGAAAAGGAGGAGAAATAGATTCAAAGATTTCCCAGCGCCCACGGGGCAAGCAGAGACATGACCCTGTGTGTTTTGTTTGCCTGTCCCAAAGTGTGGGCAGCCGGGGGCCCATCTGAGATGTCCACATGGACTCTCACCCGTGATTGCATGAAATGACATCTCAGAACTTCTACCAGGCAGCCCAGGATCCAGGGAGAATCCTGAGGTGAGGGGTCCATCGCACATGACTGGATGGAGAAGAGAACACAGGGAAGGACTGTGAGCTCTAAACATGATGGAAACCGGCCCCGTGGGATGCCGCGGATACACCTGGAGGTCGTCACATTGAGTGGCGCTAGCCAGGCACAGAAAGACACGTTCGGCCCCTCCCGCTCCAGGAGCGGCCACTCCAGCCTTACAGAGGGCTCCTGAGCAGGTCCTGTTCACTGTGGGAAGATGAGGGGCTCAGGGGACAGGCTCGGGGAGCAAAAGCTCTTGCATCTGAGGAGACTCGGCAGAGGAGGAGACGGAGGAGTTGGCCCTTCTTTGGTGGAAATGGGGATTTAGCTTCAATATATGATCCTGCCTTGTTTACCTTGAGATATTTCACTGTACCTATCTATGTATCCATCCACCCACCCACCCATCCACCCATCTACCCATCCAGCCATCCACCCATCCACCCATCTACCCATCCATCCACCCATCCGCACATCTACCCACCCATCCACCCACCCACCCATCCACCCATCCACCCACCCACCCATCCACCCACCCATCCATCCACCCATCCATCCTGAGTTAGGATGTTGATGTGTTCTTTGCATAGACAGGTAGATAGCCAGATACCAGGACATGACTGAGCTGGGTACTCACTCTTGGGCACAAGCACTTCTGAGTCTTTCTCCCCTTGGATGACTGTGACCAAGCACAACGGATGAACCTCAGGTTGAACGAAAAGCCAATTCGCCCATCTAGAAGATGAAAAATTAGAAACAGAGCCACACAGTGCCTCAAGACAATATGCCCAGCAATCTGGGAGGCTGAAGCAGGAGGATCTCAAGTTCCAGCCCAGTCTGGACAACTTAGCGGTTTCATAATACCTGGTCTCAAAATAAAACAATAAAAATAAAATATTGTTCAGGATGTGTGTGGTTTTGTGTCGAAACCAGCCGCAGCTTTAAGCTGTGTCTCCAGGAATCCAAGGGGTCTCAGTGGGCTACTTGGAATCTTCCCGCAGAACACAGCATGAGCCCCAGGGACTGGGTGACGGGCTGCTTCTTTCAGGCTTGGTTCAGGGCTTTATGCCAAACTACAACAATAAAACCACTTCCAAGGAAAGCCCACAGGGAGAGAGAGAGAGATGATACACAGACGGGTGACAGATGTTAGAGGTAGAACTTTCCTCCTGGAACCCTTGACAACGATCCCCTGACCCCAGCCTGGGACACTCAGGGACCCCCACACTCCGAGGCCAGCCGACCCCTCGGCCCTGGGCATCCAGCTGCTCCTGGTCCTGGCCGTGTCACCCCCAGCCTGGAGCACAGCTGCCACAGCCCAGCTGCGCCTGCTGACCCAGCAGGACCCTGTCCGTCCGTCTCCTTCATCATCCAAGACACTGAGCCCCGAATCTGAGGCTCATGACAACCTCGGGAAACGCACCCCACAACTACAGGGAGAAGCCGGGCTACCGACCTCAGCCCCACCGTCCAAGCGGGACTCGGGACCCCTGTCCTTCTCTTCCCGATCCCGCCTCAGAGCACGGCCAGGGGAAATTGTTCCTCAGACTCTGCGCTCGGCCTGCAAGGTGCTTTATCCATGGCCGGGGGGCCTTGTCCTCTCCCTTCATTCCTTTCTTTTTCTCTTCCTAAGACAGAATCTCACCTGCCAGTCTAGGTTGACCTTAAACTAACTACATAGCCCAAGCTGGTCTCAAAGCAATGGAGATCCTCCTGACTCAGCCTCCCAAGGTCTGCCGATGAATTGCCCATCAGTCCAGAATTGCCTCGCTGAAATCTTCAACTCGCGTTCATTTTCACCATGGCATTGTCACCCAGCTCTGGCCAAATGTCCATTTCAGACCTTTTAGTGTAATTGTGATGATTTGACACAGACCGACATATTCAAGTGCAGTAAGAACCCATTCATAATATCTTTGAAATGTAGTTTTGTCTTCGGGAGTTGCAATCAATCACAAGACAAATCAAGCCAGATAGGTAGAAGATACAAAACTCAACGGGAAAAAAAAAAGCCTGGAGTGGTGGCGTTTGCCTGTGATTCTGAGCGCCGTGGGACGCTGAGGCAGGAGGATTGCATCATCTGAGCTCAGCCTGGGCAACTCAGTCACTTAGCAAGATACTGTATTCAAACAAAACATTTTTAGAGCAAAGGAGGGGAATGTAGCTCAGTGTGAAGGCCCTGAGTTCAAGCCTCAGTACTGCGAAATAGATACAATAAAATAAAACTATGAAATAGAAGCTACAAAAGGGCTGTGGTTACAGCTCAGTGTGAGCGTACTGGGTTCAGTGCCCAGGCCCACCCCGCCAACATAAAAACGAAATCACAGGTCAGGTTTTCTAGCATCTCGGGGTTGGTAGCTGTCTGTCCTGCTTTGTGCAGCGTGAATGTCTGTGCTCCAAACACAGATTTTGTGGAAAGGCCGTGGGAGACCATGAAGAACAGAACGCCACGTACCAACCGTTGTGCATTTCTCTCGTCACGTTTTCAGGCCATGTATCGTTCTGTTGTTCTGCTCCTGTTCCGATCTTGTTTTCATTGCGGTTTTCTTAGTTTTTTAATCTTTAAAATAAAATTTTTAAACAGGTAGTTGATGAAAGATGGAGACAGAGACAGAGACACAGAGAGAGACAGAGAGAAAGGGCGGGAGACGGAGCGAGGTCTCTCACAAGGGGGCGGGTCCAGAGGCACTGAAGCATCGCGGGATGTGTCCTGCGCACACACCCACAGCCCGCGGTGAGTGAGCCCGTTCCATGCTGCAGGCACAGACGCATAAAAAGAAAAACTTAAGAGGGCGGGGAGTCATTCTCAAAAGCAGACCGCTGTGCGTTTCCTGTAGCTACGGTGAGGGCAGTGGAGACCAGAGGCTGCACGTCAGCTTACAGGATCTCGTGCTTACAAAAGCTTACTGGGAACCTGATCCTTCATCTCACCAAAAGTCCCCACTAACCACACAGCAAAATGCCCCAGGCGGGAGCGGGGGTGCACACCTGTCAGCGCAGCACTGGAGAGGCTGAGGCAGGACCATCTCCGTGACTTCAAGGCCAGCCTGGGCTACACAACAAGACTCCATCTCAAAAAAGTAAACAAACATCAGATGCCCTGAGGTGGAGGTTGCAGCCAGCCAAGGAAAATGTGTTCCACCAATAGAAATGTTCATGAGGTCTGTGGTTGGAGTCCAGCTTCCCCCTTACAATTTCCATTTCCAGGAATTCACCCCAAGCTAAAAAATCAGCTCCTGGCCAAGCCAGGACTGTGCTTCCCAGCAGTCCGCAGCCCCCGGGGCTCACGAGCCATGTCCTGCAAAGCTGACAGCCCAGCTCGGCTCCCCACCCCGGGACCAGGAAATGTGGCCCAAATTATCCCAGGTACCTGTCCAGGCCGGAAGTTGTGTCCCTGTCGCTGTCAGGCTAATTGGCGGCCGGGACACAATTCCAGATGTGGAAACCATGCGTCTACGGTTTACTGCCCACCTGCCGCTTACATTTCCTTACCCCACTTCCACCCGGCAGCTCCATAAAACCCCCAGGACACCAAGACACCGTCCGGCCGTGCACCAGTGCTGCCTAAAGTCTCAGCAAAAGCTCTGAGAAGCCTCCTTGCTCAGCAGTGCTGCCTCTGTCTCCTACATGAAGCGGAGCAGGACACGAGGAAAAAGAGTACTGACCCACACTCACCTGAGCTTGTGGACATCATTAAATTCCCCCAATTCACTGCTTGACCCTATAAAGCACCTGAATCTGCCTGCAGCCTTCCAGCCCAACCCCAGCAGCTGTGTGAAGGGCGCATGTCTTCCTGATTTCCCTCCCAAGCACGACTTGTGCCCCGCCCAGCTCTCCTGTGCTTCGTGCAAGACTCAGCACACGGCAGTTGCAGATTGCCTTGAGGTCTGTGTTTTGTGTCTCTAGTGCCATGAACAGGGAAATGGACCTTGAGCCCGCTGAGCTCTGAGCTCGTCCACGGTTCAATCCACTGACAGCTTCATAGATTAATGGCGTTACTTGGACACGATGGATTGAACCCTCTGTGACCACAAGCCAAAATGAACCTCTCTAATTTTAAATTCTTTTTCTGAGGCGTTTCAGAAAGCTCACAAACGCACATGGTAGTTGGTCAGAAAACAGAGTTTATTTGGATTCAGAGGTCTGGTCCAACGTCACATCCACAGAGGGCCTCTTCCACGGGAGAGTGAGAAGGCAGAGCAGGACATCGTAGCGGCAGAGAGAGATGCAGCCAAGTGCACCGGGCTTTGCTAGTCAACCTGAGCTCAAGAGAATACATGAAGCCACTGATCCACGGATGGCTTAGTCCGCCCAGAAAGGGAGCTAACTTACAGGGAACACGTGGTCCCGTGCTTCAATCTCTGGTCATCGGCACGGTGTTCAGAGATAACCAACCACATTCAAGCCATAGTCACTGTGCTCTGTGTAACCCCAAGCTATCTCATCATGCTCAAGGCAAACAGCAAGGTCCTCACCACAGCCCTCAAGACCTGCGTGATCTACCCTGGTTCTCTGGTTCCCACATCTGTAACTGTGGTCATCATTTGCATGAGTCTGAATCTATTGGCCACATGCATGCCTGGATCCTGCCCCTAGATACCACCCCTCCCTAACTTGTGGAGCTAGGAAACCACATGCTTCTCCTAGCTTTGCCTCACTGCCTGTATCCTATGCACCCATCAGAAGATCAAGAACAAAAGAAATCATGCATCTCTGTTCCACCTGCACACCAGGGCCTGGGTAGCTGCAGGCGGCCAGTTAATACCGACAGTACAAAGACTGGGGGCACCTTAAAGCCATGATGGTAACTGGGGTAAGTCAGACTCACAGTCAAACTCACCACGTATGTTTGTGAGCTTTCCAAGATTCCCGAGAAGAGCAACTTAAAATAGGAGTGTTCATTTGAGTTTGCGGTTGCAGGGGGTCCAGTCCGTGGTGTTCTGGCTCTGAGGTTTCACTTGCATGGTTTCTTGCCGATGAGAGATCCAAAGTATCACTGATACAATGAACAAAACCCCAAAAATAACGATAGTAGGAAGTAGGGCGGGCTGGGGATATAGCTCAGTGGCATAAGCACCTGCCGGGCAAGCGCAAGGTCTTGAGTTTGACTCCTGGTACCAAAAAAGAAAAAAAAAAAAAAAAAGGAAATAGGGAGACAGATCCTTTGCAAAAAGGAGGAGGACCAAGACGTAGGAGGGGAGGAAGAGCACACACAAAGAATGAAGCCGTGTTCTGCACACGTACCAGCTCCTCGCGGACCATTACATGCTGTGAGCACGAACTCGTAAGCACAGAAATGAAAGGCAAACTTCATAGCTCAGCTCCAGAGAAAAACATGCTGATCTGCATGGCCCGCTCCCTGTCTGTCTCTCTCACCCTTCGTTTCTGCTTTCTGCTCTTCGCCCCAGAAAATGCAGACATTGCACGTTCTCCCAGCCAAACCAGCACCAGTTTGAGCGGAACAGTCAGGACCTCTGGGGTTACAAGGCCTGTGGGTGAGAATTTCTAGATCCAGTCCGCCATGCTCTGTAGGGAAAACGTTTTTTGCCTTGCAGATTTATTCCAAGAGTGGAATTTAACCTTGTGCTCTTCTTCCAAAACGGCACAAATTACACATTTTAAAAATACCTTTTGTAAGACAGATTTTAGGTCACATGCGCCCTCTGGTGGTTAAACTAATCTAATGCTTAAAAACACAGTAAAGCGTAGGTCCATCCTTACACGCTGGGAACGGAGCGGACATGCTAGAAACCATTTTTAAGTTATTCGTGAAATGGATAAGAACCTAAATATAAAAATAAATAAAGTTATTTTTGCATGCCAAACAGCGGCACACATTTATGGGGTCCGATGTAATGTTGTAATACGTGTAATTACATCCCAGTGCTTAGAGTTCAGTAACATCACCTACTATTTCCCTGGGGTCAGAATATTTAAAATCTACTTTTTGAGCTGGGCCCAATGGGGTGACCCTGGCGTTGACCACAGGTCCTCCTGCATCTAACTGAATAATTAACCTTTTTCTGCCAAATTGCTCTGCAAAGCCCATGATCTGGGGACGTCCCTTGGCCCATTGTTGCCCCTTGAAAACTCACGGCATCCCTGTGCGTTCCACACAAATACACAGAGTACAGTGTGTTGGCAGAGAACCCAAAACTCACAGTTAAAAACTCACAGTGTTACTGGGCTTGGTGGCGCACAGCTGTAATCCCACCACTCGGGAGGCTGAGGCAGGAGGATCTTTGCGAGTTTGAGACCAGCCTGGGTTACAAAGGGAGTTCAAGGCCAGCCGGAACTGCACAGTGAGACGCTGTCTCAAAAAGAGAGAGAGAAAAAAAAAACTCACAGTGTGACAAAAAACAAACAAAAAACCCCAGCAGCCTCTGGCACAGAGAGACAGCTGTCTCTAGGCTAACTTTCCAGTTCTGGACAAAAAGTGGAACCAGCCTCGACTGCTGCCTGTGAGCTCAAAAAGGCAAAAACCATGAAATTAGGACAAACGCTCAAGTCCCAAGGAAACATAGCAAAGGGCCCCAAAGCATCCCAGGTGTGGTTTGTGCAAGCACACCTCCTGTGTCCCATCAGGATGATGCGACCAGTGCTTGCCAGCAGAGCTGTGGGACCACACGTGTACCCTAAGATGTTTTCTGTCCTCCCGCTGTGATGCCGTTGTTTTCTTCCATCAAATCTCTGAGATCTTGCCCAGCCAGACTTGAGCAAGACCTCCCCGGCCTCCTTCCTGTTCTCGGAGTTAAATCTGCGTCCCCGAAAGTGGAAAACTGCTTTCACACGCATTATTTTTAATTTACAAGAAGAGAAGACTGCTGCTGGCTGTTTGGCTCTGGGCAAGCCCGGGATCTTCTCTTACTAGTTTGGTATCAAGGAGGAGGCGGGAGGGAAATTCAGCCATGTGGTTCCTAATCTCTAGGCAGATTTAAAAAACTAAAAAGGTAGTGATGGTAACTCAGTCTCGTAAAAGGCCCTTTAAAAATTTCTTACTGTGATACTACAGTTTCCATCATGAACCAGATTCAGGGGAACAGCCTGGTGAGAGATCTTCAACTCACTTAATTTTTGCTACCGTTTTATTTTATTTATTTTTGACTTTTGCATGCCTGAATTCCCCAGGCTGGACTCATGTTTATAACCTTCCTGCCTCAGCCTCCAAGGTGCTGGGATTATCAGCGTGCACTACTAAATCCAGCTTATAACATTTTTAACAGAGTTACAGAGCACAAAAGTGCTATCATTTTAACCATTGGTGGTGGATTAACTGGTGGTCAACTTGTAACCCCCAGCTGAACTGAGTCAGTGGGGTGCTGGGTGTGGGAGGCCCACCCAAGGGTTGTTGACAGCAGCATAAAAGCAGAACTGGAGGGGAAGATGGTGTGTTGGCTGTTCTTTCTTTTTTGTTTTTTTGTCTTTTTGAGACAGGTTTTCACTATGCAATTCAGGCTGGCCTTGAGCTCACTTTGTAGCCCAGGCTGGTCTCATACTCACAATGATCCTCCTGCCCCAGCCTGTTGAGTGCTGGGATTACATGTGTGTGCCACCACGCCTGGCTAATTTCTTTTTTATTTTTAGTACCAGGAATGGAACTCGGGTAACCTGCATTGGCCAAGCAGCTGTTGTACCGCTGAGCCATCTCCCTGGCAGTGCGTGGTTGATCCTCCCGGAGAAGCTTGCTACGTTGACTTTCCTGATGGGAACACTCAGCTTTCCTGATCATCAGAGAAGCTCGGGACCTCACTGTCGCTGAGAACAGCTGTGGTACCTTCCAGGGGAGCTCTGGTTCTTACTATGAGCATCGCTTCCTGGCTCCAGTGCAGACCCCTCAGCCCGCCAGCACAGATCCTTCATCCCGCTGGCACAGACTTTCTAGATTCCACCACTGACGTTTGGGCCTTCCCAGCAGAGATCCGCGAAGCAGGCCTGTGTGAGACGTTGTCATGGGCTCTGGGCCTCCAGCAGGCCTCGTGTAGGACACTGCCGTGAGATCCAGGCCCTCAGCTGGATTCTCTGGGTCTCTGGTGCGTAGACAGATCTCTCACACTCTTCCGCATTTGACCCTTTGGGTGAACGGTATAAAGTAATTCTATAAATTACGTGTCCTGTATTAAACTGTTTCCCTCGCAAACCCTGGCCACAACACCATTTTAACTGTGTTGGCCATCTATTTGAAATGATGGCTTCCTTTCCTGGTATTGCTTTATCTTCCCAGAAATCCCCTCAATTAAACATCACTCCCGTGACAAGTGGTGGTATAGATGCTCTTTATTTTTATTGTTTCTGCATTTTTTAAAATTTCATGATCATTGCTGGATGGTTTAGGAACATAAGCTTGGGCTTATGGTTTTCTTGTTTCTTTCTTTTTTTACGGGGGGAGAAATTGTTCAGTTTTCTAGTGGCCTCCTTTGTGGTTTACCTGCTCTGCGTATATGTAGAAAACTTGCCCTTAAAATATTATTTTAGTCTTTTTGTTCTATTTTTCTTTACATATCAATTATTTCTGTTCTATTTTGTGTGTGTGTGTGTCTTTTTGAGACAGGGTCTCACTATGCAGTTCAGGCTGGCCTTGAGCTCACTTTGTAGCCCGGGCTGGCCTCGAACTTGCAACAATCCTCCTGCCTCAGCGTCCCGAGTGCCGGAATTACAGGCGTGCGCCACCATGTCCTTCTCTGTGCTCTCTTTCAGGTGCCAGAATTAAGTACTGCTGGCCACACATTAAAAAAAACAACCAGCTGTTAATAACAGTCTTTCCTGAGTGTTCAGGCAGCTGTGTGAGGCAGTTTTGGGAGACTCAATCCACATTAAGACAAATGGGTGCTTTCCACCCCTCTCATGAAGCAAGCAAACTGCAGAGACAGCCGTCCCATCACAGGGTTCACAGAAACCAGGCATCGTACCCCAGACACACAGATTTGTTGCACAGGAGAAAAATACAGGAAGTGAAGGAAAGAGATCAGCGTACCTCAGTGACTGCTTCTGTTTTCTACCAAGCTCCTCCCCTCACTGGGGTCTTAGGTCCTCCCCCACCCACTGCAGATCGAAGTCTTTGAACACAGCTCCCTTCTCTACCTGTGAGCTCAGCAACCCCACCGGGGATGGAGCGGGAATTCTCTCCCCGGCGTAGACTGTGTTTTTCCTCCTGGTGCCTGACTTACATGTAGAGACTGTCGGCTGCTGTCCGGCATCACGGAAAAATATTGCCAGCCCAGGAAATTTCACGTCTCAAATGCAGTTCCTACAGAGTGCATGCTGCTCCTGCAGTGGGGGGAAGGAGCCCCTCTATACCTCAAAGGAGGACATACACTGGTGCCACCGCTATGGAAATCAGGATGGAGATTGCTCAAAATCCTCAAAGCAGACATTCCATTCAACCCACCTACTCCTGTCCTGGGTATCTTCCCAAAAAATAAAAGACATCATACCCCAGTAATCCACACACAGCCACATTTATAGCAGCACGGTTCATAATGGCTACATCTCAGAAGCAACCTGTATGTTCACCAGCAGATAAATGCACAAAGCAAAGATGGTGTTTCTGCAAAATGGAATACTACTCTGCCCTGAAGAAGATGTGCGCATTATTTGTAGGGAAGTAGATATGCCTTGAGAGTGTAACATTAAGTGAAATCTTGTATGAGAATCTCAAATTATAAATAAAGATCAAAATAAAAGATAGACAGATGTCTCACATGCAGACCCCAATCCCATGCAAGGAAGGCATTTGTTCTGCCCTGCTCACATGCAGTAATAAATAAGAAAAAGAAAAATTGGGGTTTGAGTCCTTGGGGATATATTAAAACCAAGATTGCAGTATCTCTGTTGATGGGGTCACGTTCATGTCACTGAACTCCTAACAGGGCTTGGGTCTCAGCACAGAAGCCTGGCGATGGCTGCCACATTGAATCCCAATGGACGGACCAAATCTGGTAAAAGTCGCTTCTGCAATCATCGCAATAGTGCATTGGTGCTGGGTAACAAGCATCCCCCTCCATCATGGAGCCATGTGAAGGATGTCATCCTCACTGTCACACCCGCAGAAGGGGAAGGTCCCACAACAGGGCTGTAGCCAGGGCTTCCACAGCACGTTGAAGGCAGACAGCTGCTGGGGGACGGGAGTGAGGGTCTTGCGATGCTCTCTTACGGCAGCTTCGATTTTCTTGATCACTAGATCAAACACGGGTTCGTTGTCGGGATTAAGCTCTTGGGCTTCCCCGGGGTCTGTGGAGACGTCAAACAGCAGTGGCGGGTCGTGGTGGACAATGTGCCCGGAACAAGAACAGAGTCCGCTCCCGTAGCAGGCACCGGCTCCCTCCGGGGAGAACTTGGGGGTCACAAAATGCGCCTTCCACACCGTGGCACCTACAAGGAGGGCTCCGCTGGTGATTCAGTCGTCCTAGCCTGTTTAAGGCCCAGGCATGGAAAATACGTTCCCCCAAGGCTCCTGCACCAGGGATGCCTTTCTCTGCACAGAGTTTCCCATCAAGCCCAGGGGGTGCGGTGAGCTCGCAGCTCAATGTTCCCGCAGCCTTAGCGTGAGGATATCGGGAGAGAGGAGTAAGCTGCCCACCCACGGGAGAACGCCCACGCAGAGCCACAGCAAAACCCTGAGGGCACATGGCAGGGGCAGCAGGAACAGCACCCAAAGATCAGCCCTGCTGGTCAGGCCACTGGGTGACAGCAGCCACTGTCCTCCTGTCTTTCCCTCTCCCCATCTCTCTCTGTTTCTCTGTGTCTCCCTGTCTCTGACTGTCTCTCTCTGTCTCTCTCTCTCAAACACACACACAGACACACACACACACACACACACACACACACACACACACACATCCTTCCAATCTACCTCCTACCAAGGTACCCTGTCTGCACAAAACCCGCACGCCCAGGCACCAGAGCCTGCCACTGCAGCTCCCCACACACACCGCACAGGGACAGGGTCTGCACGGCGCCCGTGCACTCACAGTCCTTCTGATGCCAGCGCACAGCGTGCAGGTGGACGCCGCAGTAGTGGAAGAGGAACTCGTGCTCCGAGTGGGTCTTCCTGCCCTCGAGCAGGGGCAGCAGGTTGCGGCCGTCGATCACTCTTAGGGGAAAAGGAGTGTGACAGTGTGGGGGGTGCGGGGACAGGGTTTGGTCAAGAGGAGAAAGGGACAACCTTTAAAGGGACTCGAAGAAAAAGAAGGGAGAAGGAAACAAGGGGAGGGCAAAAGACAGGACTTCTGGAAAATTCACTGAACATTTTAGCCCCTTTTAGGACCAAAGCAAAAATTCAAAACTAAAATAATCAAACCATGCTTGTAGTTTCCAAGACCATAGGAGAGTTACGCAGGTGTGAAAGTCACACTGATGTCTGAAAACCATCCCTTTCATTTGAATAAAACTGCAGAAATAGCTGGACATGGTGGCACGTGCCTGTGACCAAAGCACTCTGGGAGGCTGAGGCAGGAGGCTCAGAAGTGGAAGCCCAGCTTGGGCAACTTAGTGAGAACCCGTGTCACAGTAAGAAAGGCTGGGTGATGTAGATCAGCCTGGTTTCCATCCCCAGTACCACAAAATAAAATTTAGAAAGGTAAAACTAAAGCGAACTTCATAGTTAAATAGATATCAACCTTGGAAAGGTGTAGATATAATGAACGAATATGAGTGAATGTTAAGGGACCAACAGAGAAGCAGAAGCAGACTTTGCCAATGCATGCCCCGAGCACGGTCAGCGCCCCCCGGGGCAAAGCCTTGATAATTGATCAATATCACATCAGTATTGCACACACACATAGAATGCTCTAGCGGATCAGAGGCTTCCGAGGACAACCGCTTTCTGAGGACCAGCCACCCCGGGCTCCGTACCTGTCCTGGGGCAGGATGCCCCCGCCTATGTAGGAGAGCGTGGGGAAGATGTCCATCAGGCTCGTGGGCTCGTGGATCACCTTCCCCGCCTCCAGCACCGCTGGCCAGCGGAAGATCCCGGGGACGCGGATGCCGCCTTCCCAGCCGCCCATGCCTCTGCCTCCTGCAAACCGAGACACCGAGGTGAATCCAGCCCGTGTTTAGCATGAAACAGCAAACCAGAGGCTGCTCTGTGTGTGCCAGCTTCCGGCAGAAGTTTGCAGAGCGATCACCAATGACCTTCCCGGAATGGAAGCCCCAGCTCTCACCTTCCAGAGCACAAGTAATAAATTCAATAACAATAGAAATAAGGCAAAGACAGGGTATATTTGTGCAAATTAATGCCGTAGAACTGCAGGCTTTCTTTTTGTTTTGTGTTGTTGTTGTTGTTCAGTCCTGGGAATCAAACGTCCCCAGCCCATTTTAACATTCGCTGAGGTACTTATGTATGTACGTTCCTTGAGACCGGGTCTTGCTGAGTTGCCCTGGCTGGGCTCAAAACAGCCATCTTCCTGCCTCAGCCTCCCAGGGTACTAGATAGTGCTTTTTTTATTCTTCAATGCAGAATAAACATCCATTAAACACCCATGAAGCCACCATTATCCTATCTTTTATGAACCGTCACTGGGAGACACAGGAAGAACACGAACTGTTCACACAGCACAATCAAGTGTAGTCCATGGGGGCACAGCAGCAAGCTCCCTGCCTCCCGCCACCAATGATGGAAACTGCGCTGAGCGTAGTGAGGCACGTCTGTAATCCCAATACTCTGGGAGGCTGAGGCAGGACAATCATAAAGGCAAGCCCAGCAAGGACAACTTAGTTAGACCCTGTCTCAAAATAATTTTTAAAAACAGACCACGGACTACCTCCAAGGGCCCTGGGTTTAATCCCCAGGACCAAAACAGCACGCAATATATGGAAATTGTCCCACAGTGCTGCTAATTCTTTTGCTGACATACGTGTGCTTTCCAGGAGGTATGTTTCATATACAAATATGCACACAGATCTGTTCAAGCTACTCTGATAATTATTATAATGATTGTACATTCACATCCAATAAACACATCTCAGCTGTTGGCATACGCCCAGGGACGCGGCTGTACATCATGCTTCTCTTACCACCCAGAGCTTCAATATAGTCTTTGCTCATTAAAATGATGTCTACCACAGGCAGGCATCCGAAGGCCAGGAAGAGGGAGATAGGTGGACGGATGGTTGGACCAATGGACAGATAAAAAAATGGATGAGTGAACTGATCAATTGATAGATGGACAGAGACACAATAGAGAGATGGTAGAAAAATAACCGGATGGGTGAACAAACGGATGGATGGGTGGATGGACAGACAGCTCAATGAAGAGATCACTGGGCCAATGGTTGGATGGATGAATGAATGCTTCCGTCAATAAATGGACGGACACAATAGGTTACAGAGGTAGATAGAGAGAGAGATAGAGAGATAAACCAATCGCTAGATGGATTTAAGGACAATGGATAGTCAGATGATAAACATACAGTCACATCAACATCATGATATTTTGCTCAAAGATGGACTCTGTATAACAATGCTTAATAAATAATTTTCTGCTCACTCATAAGATATAATTCTGTAATATATAATCTCTTTCACTGTATCGAACTAGAGATGGGTCCATACATAGATCAACAGTGAGGATAGGTAGTGAGAAAGGGAAACCTAGGGAGGTCACTTTACAGATTTTAGGGCTCTGTGAACATCAGGGCAGGCTTTCCCACACATAGACAGCCATGATGTTCTAGTGACCATCCTTCAGGAAGCTGTACTGCACGCAGGGTCCACACTCGGCTAAAATGCCATTAGAAGTCATGCAATTATATGCATAATAATATTATGAATATACAGTACACAGAGTCCTCCAAAAAAAAAAACTATATCTATATCTTTAGCTGTAGCTCTATCATTTGTATTTGTATCAGAATCAGTATCGGGGCTGGGGATATAGCTCAGTGGAATAAGCTCCTGCCTAGCAAGTGCAGGGTCCTGAGTTCGATCCCTGGTACCGCCAAAAAAAAAAAAAAAAAAAAAAAAGAACGCTAACTATACAGAATCAGTATCAACACACACACACACTTCAGGAAAAGAAAAACTTGTATAAATATTTGCATACCGAACTTATTCTGGCATTTGGAGATCCGTACAAGTTACCTTTGGCTTCTAGAACAATAAGGAGTGCTCAAGGCAGTGCCACAAGCTTCTGGACATTTATTATTTTTGTTTTTCTGAAGTGTGGATACATTTTTTGGCAGACTCTGTGGATAATGCAACATATATTATTGAAAACGAAACTGAATACATTTTAAAGATTTTGTGAGCAAAGAAAATATATTAAGTGGGGCCTGAGAGCATATGCCTGGCATCCCAGCACTCAGGAGGCTGAGTCAGGAGGATCGTTGTGAGTTTCAGACCTGCCTGGGCTATAAAGTGAACTCAAGGCCAGCCTGAACTGTGTAGCAAGACCCTGTCTCAAAAAGACAAATAATAGAAAGAAAAAAATGTTTTAAATAAGAACTCGGACTTGCAGTTTCCCTCCTCATATCTCCCATTCTCCCAAGCTGATGCCTGCCTGCATACATCCTTTTAGACAGTATAAGGAAGTTCAAGTGCTTTTGCATTTACACTGAGGCCAATCCTAAAACCCTTCTTTTTTCAGTACAGAGGATTGAACCCCGGATCTTAGCACTGAGCTCCATCCCCGGCCCTTTACTTTTCTTTTTTCTGACACAGGGTCTCACTAGTCTACTGAGGCTGGGCTTGAACTTGAGATCCTCCAGCCTCAGCCTCCCAGACTGCTGGGATTACAGGTGTAGTGATTTTCAGAACACAAGGAAAACAGCACAGAGGACATCCTTTTCTAAAATAGTCTTTGTGGGCCCTGCTTCCCAGTGGCACAAGAGCAGGATCACTCTCGTTGAATGCATGAAAAGGAACTGGAAGAACCTGCTTTCTACCAGGGAACACCAGGTAAGGGGTACAGAAAATTCTGTTGTTGCAACATGGGGTGGGGTGTGCTCATCACAGCTGGAGTCTGGAGACCCTACTACACATTCATGCATTCATCATTAATCTATGCACCCATCCACCCATCCACGCATAGATATACCCATCCACCCACCCATCCATCCATCCATCCATCCACCCACCCACCCATCCACCCACCCACCCACCCACCCATCCACCCATCCACCCACCCATCCACTCATCCATCCATCCATGCACCCATCCACCCACCCACTATCCACCCATCACCTATGTGTGCATTTATTCACCCACGCACTGATCCGTCCCACCCCAGAGAACCAGCCCTGGCCTGTGCTGAGTTGCAATGGACAGAGTGACCCCCTCTGTCTGGATCTCACCTTTGTAGACACCGTTCCAACCACCCAGTTGGGCTGCGCCATCCTGCACCTCCAGGCGTCCACCATTGTCAGAGGTAAAGTAGACCAAGGTGTTGTTGGCCAGGCGCTCCTGCTCCAGCACGTGCAGGATCTTACCTGCAGAGGAAGCAAGCAGGACCCAGCATTACCTGGCAGGTGTGTGCCAACCACTGCTCCACCAAGCCATGATGCCTGGCCTCCCTCTAAGCCAGGCTGGTAGGTGTCAGGCAGTAATATGGCCATAGAAACTGTCAGGCACTGCCTGAGGGACACCCTGTGAAGTGAGGTGTGAGAGAGGGGGCCGTGGTGTTTAGATGATGAGAATATTATTACAGTAAGAGATACACTGACATTAACACCCCCCAGAACCCCCTCCTCTGCTTCACTTTGCACACACTCATCCCGCTGTCCTTGCCAGTTTCTGCAGCAGCTCCGGAGTGCTCTTTCCTGGGGGTCTTTCCAAGGTATGATCAAGTGCGTGGTGATTGCTGTTGCTGAGCACCGTCCAGCGGAAAGGCAGCTTGAAACACACGACGCTGTGTCCCCGCCCACCTCAGTCACCGGATCTGGTACCGTGTGACTTCCAGCTCCTCCTCAAGGTCAAAATGTCCAGGAAAGATCAAGGTTTTGAGTCCATTCAAGACATGGAGTTGGCCAGGACAGTGCAGCTAAGGACCCTCAGGAAAGAACACTCCAGAGCTGCTGCAGAAAGCAGCCAGGATGGTGGGAAAAGTGTGCTCAAAACCAGGGAGGATTTTGAGGGGGATTCAAGGCCACGTGTCTTTACTGTGATAATTTCATAATTTCAATATTCACCATCTATTTTGAGCTTATCATGGAATGCACTCATCCTGCACATTTCTTCATGTATGTGTCACACACAGCAATTTAATTGAGATGGTATTAGGTGTTAGTGCAACTAGTAACCATTGTGTAACATGCTAATGCTCAATGTACTCCATAGAGTCTATATGCTATGGTATATATTAGTAAATACATACTTATGATTTAGCTATAGCATGATACATAGTTTACACTGGAGTAAAGTTATAGGGATATATTAATTACATATTTGAAATGTATATCTTAATGTTTTATATTAAGATATAATAGATTATAAAACAGAATGTAAAGTATATTAGACTAAGAGTATATAATATTTACTGCACTATGCAAATTTACACTACTGGAAATGTATCATTAGTAACTGTTATACAACATCCTCATACATTCTGTACTATGCAGTGTACAAAACATGATATATGTAATGTGACAATAGAGAACTTTATACCATTATAATTACCTATGTATCTACAAAGTACTTGTAATACAATATATAAATATGATATGTTTCTAATAAGTGCACATAACATATTACATATTAGAAAAGTACATTGCCATGTAATGAAATGCATTCCAATTTATTATATAATAGCATGTAAAATATAAGTATTAGATGTTTATTATTGTATATACTGAATAATTTTGCATTATAAATAATGTGTATTTCTTTATAGTATGCAACAACTCATGTTGTACAATGCTATTGTATAACTTATTGAAGACAATATATAATGCCTTATATATTTTGTAGTATTGCATCTATTATTCATTATTATATTTTTATATAATGTGTAGACAATGTAATATTATATATCATTTGTATTATATTATATATTTAAGGAGATATGATATTAATACCATATGATTGTTATAAAAAGTGCAATATATCCTGAATATACTGTCACATAACAAATGTATCATCTATATCAATATATATGCCACTTTACATGGTTTTTATATTAATAATAATTTACAATACAGTATTCTGTAATTAATATAGTATTACCCATATAATAGTTCATATGTATTGTTATTTTTGATATATGTATTTATGTTGTATTCATAAGTAATGCAGTTGTTTTGTATTCATATGTAATTCATATGTAATAGTATGCTAATTTTATACATATACATTTATTTTGTATTCATATGTAATAGAAGGCAATACAATGTATTTTAATATTATATAAATAGATATTTGAATAGAAGAATCACACACTAAGCATTCTGTGAACATACAATTAGTGTAATATATTTTTAGATATATACATATTGCTTGTCCTCCAGTTATACTGTGTGCTGTAACACATAGATGTATTAATAATAGTAATACAATGTAGATGTATAAGGTTATATTATGCTTACATTATACATTTGCATGATACTAATTAATATTTGATTCCCTTTTTTACTTTCTTCTTACCCTTATATTGAATATTCTTTACTTTAACCGAAAAACAGAAAAACAAAAAACGAAGAATGCACAATTTCAAAGCAAGATGACAGGAAATTAACAATGGTTGTTATATTGCATACTGTGATCTTCAAAGTAGTTGCTCAGATGACAAGATACTGATCAAACAATATAAGCACAGTTATATTACTTATGAACTTCTTTTAGTTCATTGAAAAAAATGATTTGTCTTAATGTATGATTCTTAGTAGATATATTCTCCTCTTAGATTTTGTTTACATAGATATACTGTTCTACTATGTAGATGCATTAATAACATTAATACACTATAGCTACATGAAAGATACAGTAACAGTTACGCTCATGTAATAATATTTGATTAATATGTAATACTTAAGAATATATTATATTAACATTTACATTAATGTGATAATAATATATATGATATATTCTGTAGTTAGTTTTTTTGTTATATAGATATGTTGTTTGTTCTCAGTTACAGATATATTAAGAATATTAATACAATATAGATGTACAGAAAATATATTATACTAATATTATTTATTCATGTAATACTCATTAATGTATGATTCTTAGTGTGAAACATTCTTCAGATGATATACTTTTGTTTTATAGATATGTTGTTTGCTTTAATACATAGTTATATTAAAAATATTAATGCAATGCAAAGAATATATCATACTAATACTGTACACTCATGTAATACTTACCAATATATGGTTCTTAGTGTGATATATTCTTTACATAGATATATTGTTTCTACATGTATATGTTCTTTATGGTAATGTAAGTAAGATTCTTACTGTGAATATTCTTTACATAACTACACCGTTTTCATGTGTCTGTATTGCTTCCTGTGATATAGAGATAACATTAGCAGCGTAAAGCCAATACACCCATACAAATGATGTGCTACCCTGATACACATTGCACTGCTACTTCTGTGATCTACACAGGCCCACGCGGTGCCCCTATAAACACAGCATCTCGAGCTGTCTTGCACGGAACACCCAGGACACAAGCGTGTCAGGAGCAGCCTGCTGAGCTGAGCTGGCCCTGACTCTGGGATGCCTAAGGCGCTGTCAGAGCAGAGCGCTCTGCGGAAAGTCCAAGCGTAGATCCAGGTCTCTGCACCTGCTCCGCCTGGCTTTGGGGTCCCTGGGACATTTCTGCCGAGCCATGCACACCCACCGCTGGGCTTGGTCACCCTGAATCCCTCTTGCCCTCTCCTGTCTCTCATGCAAAGTTCACCCTGCTAGCTGCACAGAAAATCAATGCATACATCCGCTGTGTATCTGTTACTTAAAAGCTATTTGGCTTGGAAGCCAAGTGGGCTTCTAACAGAATAAATGCGTGCGGTAAACACTTTTGCTTTTACCAGTCTGTGTCCGCGGTATGTGATGACCGCAGTCTCCCCGGAGGCTGCTATCCTCACAGAATAACTGTGTTATTTCCAGTTCCCCTTCCTCTCTGCTCCCGCTCTCGATTTCTCTCCCGTTTGGGAACGATCCGTCTTCTCCTTTGGAGCTCGGGGCTTTTGTGCCAGAGAGGGCACTACAGGCTTCCTGCTGAGGGCACAGCCGTGTGTACGCTATGAATTCACGCTGCATCTGGCTGCACCATCAAAGTGCCAGAGAGCTGTGTGCCAACCGCACAAACTCTTGCATTTTCTGCCTTCTTTCCTCAGGGTCTGAGTCTTTGGGATCAACCAACCTCATAATGAACTTTTAAAACAAAATGCTTGCATTTGTATGGAACACATATAGGCACATTTTCTGCCAGTGTTTGCTAAACAAGCGAGTGTAACAGTGATTTACGCAGCATGTGCCCTGTGTAGGGTATTATAAATTACCCGGCAGTGGTTTAAGTGGGAGGGAAGATGGTGTGATTTCTGTGCAAACGCCTGGCCATTTTGTATGACCGTTGCAGTGGAGAAGTCTCCAACCCACGCTGTGTACCATAAACACATGCAAATCTATGCACCACGTAGAGTGAAAAACATGCAGGTGTGCATGCTTATGCAAATGCACAGGACAACAGGATTAGCATAATACCTCTTACTGGAGGGATATGGCTGCAAAGATACCAGTCCTGAAAAATAATTTAAAATGTTTTTTAATCGGAACACGGTTCTTTGTCTTGAACATTTTGAATGTTACTGGATTCTTGATGGTTCGGGAAGAAGATTTTGCACATCCTATCAATATGCCGTGGCTTATTTTTAAGGAAAAAGACCACAACCTTGAGCTCTGTCATAATCTGAGGTAAAAATAGTACATAAAGTGACATCTTTCCCTTGTAGACATGGCCCTGGTTTTGGTGTATAAAAAATAAAGGAGATGGACCGATTGAAATCTTTCTCTTTTTTATGACGCAGGGTCTCACTATGTAGTTCAGGCTGGCCTTGAGCTCACTACGTTGCCTGGGCTGGCCTCAGACTCACAGTGATCCCCCTGCCTCGGCCTCCTGGGTGCTGGGATTACAGGTGTGTACCACCACACACTGTAACTTTTTCTTTTATTGAGACAGGGTCTCACTGTGTAGTCCACACTGCCCTTGAACTCACTATGCAGCCCAGGCTGGTCTTGAACTTAGGGTGGCTCTGCAGAAAGTTCCTCTGCAAAACGCAGACCTTCAACTGAAAGACTGACTACCATTAAAGATTTTGAAAGGGAAAAAGAAAAATCACAAATTGTTCACGAACCCAAAACATTTCATATTTTATCATTTTCACTGTGAGAGGATTCAGTATACTTACATATATCTCAGGAAATTAAACCACATAAATTATCCATATCAATATATAATAAATGCACAAATGCATATGTGATTCATTTTATGAAATCTATACATTTTAAGTACTAATACATTTAATATCTATTTTAGAATGCAATTGTATATTGCATGTAACAAATGTTAATATATGACATACTATATCTTACTTCATAACATGAAAACCAACTCTACTGGGAATACCCCTACCCCTACCCTGTCCCCATATCTATCTCTGTCTCTCTCAGGACTGACCCTAGAACCTTCGAACTGAGCTACCTCCCAAATCCTTTTTACTCTTCATTTTGAAATAAGGTTTCCCTAAGTCTCTAAGTGGCCCAGACTCTAGTCAAACTTGCGATCCTCCTGCCTCAGCCTCCCAGAGTGCCGGAACAACAGGCGTATGGCACCACACCCTCCTCAGAACGGCCTTTATTTCTAGGACATGGGATGGATATCTGAATACTCACCCACCATCCAATCCATCTCTTCTACATTGTCCCCGTACAATCCGTATTTACTGTGTCCGACAAACTTCTCTCTGGTTGTAAGTGGGAAACGAACGTGCAGGAAGGAAAAGAAGAGGAGGAAAGGTCCCCGTTTGTGCCTAAGGAGGAGAAGGGAAGGGCAGTGAACATCAGAAGCACAAGCCGCCCCTCACCGTGGACACGGTTCTGCATTCATTTGAAGATCTCCTACCCTGATGGCTGCCTGGAGTTTCCAAGTGCTCTGGTCAATGCCCGTTATACCAGCCACAAATACCACAGGGAGACTTTCAGTGAGACAGTCAGGAAGGAGTAAAAGGAGACCCAAAGGCTGTACTAACTATGAAGTCACGAATGCAGTCCATGTTCTGTGCTCTGTTACGCGGCTTTGTGTCTGAGATGAAGTGGCCACGTGATAAATCCTTCCATCTTTGGTGAACAGAGGAAGCCTCTTGCCAAGCCTGTGTGTTTCTCTCTCAACACCCCAGAGCATTTCACTGGGTCTGTGATTGGAAGTGTCCTGCCCCGAGCAGAGTCCTGGACATGCTACAGAGAAATGCTGATATCCAGCCGGATCTGTGCTTGCCCTGAACAGAGATTAATCTTGAGATTCCTGTCAATCTACCAGGGTCTGTCTGAATGAATGTCATCCACACCCGGGCAAGAGGACATGCCATTTGCAGAAAGGGATTCTTTTCCTTCCTTCCTCTTTCATGATGCCTGGAACTCAAACATGATGGCTAGATCCCTGGCAGCCGTTTTGGGCCAGTAGGCTGCTCACAGAAGACGGCAGAGCAAGGTGGGGCAGAAAAAGGTGGGGTGGTAGTCACCGTATATATTGATATCAGTACCCCAAGAGTGGAATAAAAGTCTCCCATTCACATCCCACTTTGGGGTTCTACTTTTTTCTTTTTCATGGCGCAAGTGACAAAGCTCAAGGCCATTCTACCGTCAAGCTCTATGGAAGCCTGGAGGGACCACAGAGAAATACTGCCAATGACAATCCACATTGTCAATTTGAAGGTGCCTCTGATTTCTAAGCTATGAGTGTTGGCATTGAAGGATAAGGGACCATTACATCCATGTCCGCATAGCTTCCACTCAAAACTTAAAACTAGGATTATTTACTTATTCATTTATTTTTTGAAACAAGGTCTCACTACACAGTTCAGGCTGGTCTTAAGGTCAATACATAGCTCAGTTCAACCTCAAACTTGAGGTGACCCTCCTGCCTCAGCCTCTGAAGCGCTGGAATTCTAGTTGTGTGCTACCATGCCTGGCAAAACTCAGACTTTGTAAACATGTAGCCATTCTCCTACCGTTTATAACAGCTTCAACCCATCCCTCTGTACCCACTCCTGGAAACCAGCGCGAAGCGCCCTTTCGGACAGCCTGGCGAGAAAGGACGCAGTACCGTTCTATGAAGTCCAGTGCTTCTCTCAGCAGGAGGGACGAAACCCTTTCCGCCCGCATGGGCTGCTGCACGATCTCGTGGTTCCTCATGAGGATGCAGTTCCAGCGACGCACAAACCCGTAGCTGGAGAACCAGCCCACGAAGAAGAGCAGGGCCAGCACCGCGAACAGCACAATGACCCTCCAGGGCACCAGGAACCAGCCGCTGAGCGTGGGCACCAGTAGCAGCAGGGGCACCAGGCTGAGGGCCGCCGTGGAGATCCAGAGCTTGACCCGCAGCCAGCGGTGCAGCTCCAGGGTCCTGGTGCCCTGGCAGTCGCCCAGGAGGCCAAAGGGCATCCCGTAGAAGTAGTCAAAGCCGTGATTGAGCGGGTGGAAGCAGTGATCGTCACGGGATGCACAGCTCAAGCCCTGGTGCCATTTTCCTGGGGAGACACAAGGAGGCACTGTGTAGCTGAGACCGTCCTGGCATCTGAGCTCGCCTTGGAGGACCCGAGGAGGCCCACAGCATGTGTCCCACCTCCTCCTCTACGTGGTCTGCGCTGGGCAGTCCACGTGTCTCCCCTTGCTGCAAAGCAAAGACTCCTTCATGTATCCGGAAAAAATAGTTTGAATGGTGTCAACCAACCACATGAACAACCGTAAATGGACCCAGCTGGGAAGAAAAACCCCATGATTCTGGGGCTCTGCAGTTCACCCTATCACAGAGCTGCGGTACATTTTGCACACCGGAGCTCTGACTTGGAGGCGCAGCACAAGCTACTGAAATAACCCGGTCGGAATCCTGGCAGTGTGACAGTGAGTGATCTCTTAAGCTCTCGAGTGGCATAGAACTGACTTCAACATCTGTTCACCTGCCGGTGGCCAGCACTGTCAGGACAAGAGTGAGTGGGTTACACAGAAGCCCAGCTCGGTGGCACAGACGGAGGAGCACGGGGAGGTTTGTCACCTTGGGTGGGCATGTGCCTTCCCTCGGTCTCACACCCAGAGCTCCGGAAACAGTACCTATGAGTGCTGTGCGGTACCCGCGGTGCTGCAGCACCTCAGCGAATGTCGTCTCGTTGGTAGGGAGGCCGCCAGACCCAGCAAGCCAGGGGAAGTCCCGGTTCAGGTTGGAGGAGGACGCCATGCCTACATTCGCAAACACAGTGGGTGAATGAATGTCCCGCTGGATCTTCCCAAGACAGCCTGTGAGCGCCGGCGAGTGTGCCCGTGCATTTCAAACTCCTCTCTGCAGGGGTCTCTCCCTCCCCTTTCCTCCCCAGCCCTTTGTCTCACTCTAAACTCATCTCCCAGTTATCCGTGGAGCTTTTAGACCAAGGACCCACGTGGGTAGCAGTGTTCATGGGTGTTCACATCCCCAATATACAATGAAGGGAAGGAGGGAAGCAAGAAAGAGGGAAGGAAGGGGGGAGGGAAGCAGAGAGGGAGGGCAGGCAGGAGGGGCAGGCTGACGCACCTGCCCGGACAGGGTAGCGCCCCGTGAGGAAGGCTGCCCGGCTCGGTGTGCACATGGAAGCGGCGGCCAGATGCTGGGTGAGCAGCACGCCTTCGCTGGCCAGGCGGTCGATATTAGGGGTGCTTTGAGGAAACAAACAAACAATAACAAAAAAAGAATTCAGAGGTGAGTTTCTAACACCCAAAAGAGTCATCACGTTTCATAGGTATTCTGTCTTGGGCTGAGATCACCCTGTTTCTGGTCATCTCGAAATACATCTTTGCATTAAATCCTTGACATGTGTGGCATGGCTTTTTGAGGATTCAGTTATGCACCACCCACCATGGTCTAAAAACCGTCACACAAGAAGTTCTAGAACTGAAGAATTTAAGCCTTTTAAATTTTACATTTTTCTGAGGAGCAGGGTGAAATTTCAAGCTGTACTTCATGCTACCTGGGGTGTGAATCGACTATCTGTGCAAAGTATCCGGGCTGTACATGCTACCTGCCCTTTACTATAGAAAAACACATCATACAGAGAGGGCACAGGGATGTCAAAAATCACTGGCATCCTCTGAGATTATGCTAAATGTGTAAAGTGCTGCAGAATGGTACATTTTCAACAATGAAAAATTGTCCTAATATTGTTTAAACAAGATATCATGCCTAGGCCAGGTGTGGTGGTGCACATCTATAATCCCAGCACTCAAGAGGCTGGGGCAGGAGGATCGTTGGGAGTTCAAGATCAGCCTGGGCTACAAAGTGAGCTCAAGGCCACCCTGAACTTCATGAATAGTGAGATCCTATCTCAAAAAAACAAAAACAACAACAAAAAAAATACATATCATGCCTATGTCTTGTACTCTCAGTAACTACTATTAAGAAAACAATACACAATGTATTTATTAATTATTGTAACTGTCCTACTAACCTGTTTTGAAACTCCACTTTATGGTTATTTTTATTTTTTTTCTCTTTAAAATTAAAAAAAAAAAACATTGTTCAGGTTTATCCCTAATAAAATAATGAAAAAAGAAGAAAATTAAAGTATTAAAAATTCCTGAGAATGATAAATTATATAGCATCTGTATATTTAGCTACAACTAAACAACAACCACTGTGAACTAAGGAGATTAAATGCTGTGTTCAGTTTTGGGAACCTCTCCTGTATGGCCTTTACTGATAGTTATCAGGGAACCCAAGAGCTCATGACTGCTAGAAAAAAATGCTCTATCACTGAGCTACAGCCCCAGCACTTTTTATTTTATTTTGAGACTGGTCTCACTAAGTTGCCCGGGCTGGATATGAACCTGGGATCCCCCTGCCTCAGCCTCCTGAGTAGCTGAGCTCCTTTCCACAAACTGCTCTCCACTAGGGTAGGGACATGGCATGGGGACATCAGGTAGCACCGCGGGGCGGGGGGGGGGGGCGGGTTCCCCTGTCCGTCTTTACCTCACTGTGTTATTACCATAGCAGCATAGATCGCCCAGCCCGAGGTCATCTGCCATCAGCAGAACAATGTTCGGCCTGGAGTTCCTCGTCAGAAGCGTTCCATTTATTCCCAGACAGAAGCAGCAGAGAAATGTGCACAGGCAGCAACTCCTGGGGTGTTTGGGGAAAAAACAAGAATGAAAGAAAAGCATCACGATTGATGTGCACATTTTAGGGTGAATTCGTCCATTCTTGCTTTACCATATACCTGCCTGGGCTTGCTCAACAGTCAGGATTTCTTTAAAAAGTCATTTTCTAGATGAGTGGACTATGATGCTTTGGTAGTCGTGGTGAGCTCTCTCTCTCTCTGTCTCTGTCTCTCTGTCTCTGTCTCTCTGTCTCTCTGTCTCTGTCTCTCTCTCTCTGTCTCTCTCTCT